>CM069903.1:57092221-57190414 GCA_036172215.1 Camellia granthamiana | reverse complement strand
TACTGAATTTTTGTTTTTTTATTATATATTTTTTATATTTAGTGAATTTTTTAAAGTTTTTTTCATAAAATTTATATTTTTTAAGTGTATTTATGTTAAGCGTGTCTAAAAATTTTAAAAAATTACTTAACATATTTAAAAAAAAAATCAATAAAAATAAAAAAAATACGGAAAATAAAAAAGTAAAATTTCTTGAAAAGTGAATTATGAAAACTAAAACGGAGTGAATATTAATATCTCAAATTGGATTTCCTAGAGAAGTGAAACCTGTCTTCGTTTGGAAAGTTGGGTTGATTTTTTTATTTTTTGACTATTTTAATCTATGTTAAGCAATTTGTTTGAGTAGACTTTCTAAATTTTTTTGTTTTTTTTAAATATAATTTAAATATGATATTTTGTCTTATTAACTTGTAAACCTATTTTATTATTCTGTCAAGCCAATCCCATTGCCAAACAATACAAAAATAAACATTCGAGAGCAGAAATGAGCCATTTTTTCAAGTAAATAGAACATCCCCAAAATGGTGGGAAAATATATCTACTGCTACTTGAGTGCTTATTTTTTTAGCTTAAGCAGCAAATTGAATATCAAAAACTTAAATGCCCTTCGCACTTTCAAGTTATTACAAGTGTACCAGGTATATAAACAAAACACACTCATTCTCTCCATCTCATGAAATGAGAGAGGCGATTTCCGGTGACGGAAAGAGCGACGATAAGGGGTCAACACATCACATCATCCATGTCTGAGGCCTTCACATTGTAAACCAACGCAGCAAGAACCTCATCGACATCTCTCTCTCTCTCTCAATTGAGGGGTAAAACCTAACCATCGCTCGATTTGAAACCCTAGTCTCGTCACAATCGCAATCTGCTCCGTCGCGATCTCTCATATAGCTCTCTCTCTCTCTCTCTCTCAATCGATCTAAAACCCTAGCGCTGCGATCGCAATCTGCCCCCTCATGATCACGATCTGCTCCGTCGCGATCTATTTTCTCTCTCTCTCCCCCCTCTCTCTCTCTCTCACATGACCCATAACCATAGCTCTCTCTCTTTTTCGTGTTGATCGCAGTGGCTTAGGGGGTCGTTCCGGTGCTTGTGTGGTTACTAGATTTGAGCTCATCGTTGGAAATCAAGCCATTTCTAGGGTTTCGACTGTCGTGGGTGAATGAGGAGAGCAGAGAAGAAAAAAAAATATAAATAAATAAAAAAAATTGATAAGAAAAAGAAAGGAAATAATTAATATGTAAGAAGAGAATAAAATAAAATAAAATGAAGAAAACAAAACAAGAGAATAAAAGAAAAATAAATAAATAAATAAACAAGGAAGGAAGAGAATAAAAAACAATTAAGAGAATAAAAGAGAAAAGAAAGGAGAGAAAATAAAATAAGGAGAAAAAGAAAATAAAATAAAATGAAGAAAAAGAAAAAGAAAAAGAAAAAAACAATTAATAATAATCAAGAAAATAAGTATAGAAATAAATAATTAAAATGAATATAAAAACATAGTATGTAATGAAATCACAATATTAATATAAATTAGAACATGAATATTAATTGGTATTAATTGTAATAAATTAATAAATTAAACAAAATTAACAAAGAAAGAAGAGAAAAGAAGAGAAGGAAAAAAGAGAAAAGAGAAAAGAAAATAAGATAAGGGGAAAAGGAAAATAAAATAAAATGAATAAAAAGAAAAAAAACAATTAATAATATAATAAAGAAAAGAAATATAGAAATAAATAATTAAAATGAATATAAAAAAATAAAAAGAAAAAAAAAAAAGGCAAAAAGAATATTACACAGCAAATAGCTATTTTTCAACTTATTTAACAAAACACTACTATGCTAATTAAATCTATAATCTCACAGGCTACATAAATAGACTAATAGTTTATGTTTAAAGTTATAATCTATAATCTGTTAAATTATAATCTATAATTACTTTTCCACAGCTCTACCAAATAAGGCTTTGGTACTAAGTATTTTAGTTTAAAAAAAATTATTATAATTTATCATATAATTTTATCTTCTTTTTTTTTTTGAAAAATTAGTCTAAGGTCCCTCTTCCATTTTTAGTAATAGAAGAGATTCACAATATTATTTTATGATGTCTAAGGTCTCTTAACCCGACACCCATATATGACAGAGAAATTTGACTCTCTCAAATCAAATCTCCTGGAACCTCTTTGCTTCCTCCGAGTTCTCCACCTTCGACCCATAGTACCTCTTCCCTGCAATCATCATTGTCATGACATTTAAGGCGGGCTCTAAAAACTTGAAGCGAAATATGATCGCAACTCAAAATCTAGTACAACTTCGAAACAAAAGTGCTAGGGCTCAACTTCGAGTCAGATCACGATCCAATTCCGGGGAAGATCAACTCGCATGTGGGCTACGACTCTGAATCTAGGTTGAATCATAATAGAACATCAGCGAAAGCATAGGTTCAAATCTTGAGTGGCTAGGGTGCATCGCGAATGCAAACTCAGATCGCGATTGGTTTGTAATTGGATAGGTTTGATTGTGAACTCATATCACAACTGGCTAGGCTTCAATGAACTTGATGTTGGTTGCCCAAAGTCATTGTGAACTAGAATCTCACTCCCATGAACTCGATTATGAGATGTGATTCAAGATTGTGAAGACACATCCAAGGTTATGGTGTCTTTGATAAATGTACGATCACCAATGACTGTTCATAAAAATACAACTCTGCTGTAATTGGAGAGAATTTCTCCGGTTTCTCTAAATTGAAAAGAGTGACTTATATGGATTGTTACCTGGAGATGATGAATATAGATGATACTTCCATAGATTGTTATCCAGAGATGATAAATATATATGTAGAATACAGTGGTAGATTAAACTTGGATTTACTTAATGCTAGATGGTTGTTTTTGTTGAACGCAGATAAAATGGTAAACAAATCAGAGAAAATTATAAATAAATCAGAGAGAATTTATCTAGTGTTGAGATAAATTCTCTAGAGAAATTATTTGGATTGAAGAGAGTGACTTCTATGGATTGTTACATAGGGATGATAAATATAGATGATACTTTCGTAGATTGTTACCTGAAGATGATGAATATATTGTTGGAAATGGTTATAAAATTCTAGGTAAAATCAAAATTTTTTCCTAAGTTTGGTCTAATTTTTAGGTGGGCCCCGTGCATCGATTTATACGGGTCAAAGTGGCAACGCGTTCTATGCCACGTTGTGATTCACGTGGTATATTTGGTTGTTCAAAACCATTACCGAGTGAATGGGAAATTGAAGCCAAAGTATGCTCCATGGAAATGGAGTTTTGGTGGAAATTCCTTAAAGGTTTGAATAAGACTTGTCCCACATTGATTTGGTGGGAGGTTTTGAAAGGGTTTATAAGGCATGGGTTTGGTACTTGGGGTGTGCCCCAAGGGGTACCCAAGTGTTTTAGAGGGAGAGGTTATGGGCAAAATGGGCTAGATGCATTGGACCCAAAAATCACCACACGCGCGCGCCGCCGTCCGTCCGTCCGGTCGGGGCAGGCTGAGCTGGGCTTGGGCTTGGGCGCGGGTGCATGGTGTGAGGTTGGGCTTGTTCGGCCCAATACTAATCTTTTTGGGCCAAAAACATTTGAATTTAATTCAAATAAACTGGTTTGGATTTTTTGTTCATTCCAAACAGGGCCCTTCCCGTTTTCAAATAGAAAGAAACTGGGTTTGGTTTTTTTTTGTACATGCCAAACAGGGCCCTTCCCGAAATAAACTAGTTTGGTATTATTGCACACCCAAACAAGGCCCTTCCCGTTTTTGTTATCTGTTTGAATTGTAACCCAACAGATTCAAATCTGTTTGAATACAAAACCAACAGGTATCATACCTGTTCAATTCAAAACCAAGAGCCACCATTCCATTTATAAATAGGACAGCCCTCATTTGGATTTAGTAATCTTGAATTTTCGTCCTTCATAATTCTGCAAACATTCTCTTCATTTTGCTGCATTATTTTCTTGTCAGAGAGAGTATAAACACTTAGTGTGTTCGTTAGGCAAACAATTTGTAGTGCTGCTATTGTTTGGTAGTAGATCATTTTATCCTGGGAGATAGACGTCCACATTCTGAAAGCACCGTGGAGAGGACGAATCTGTCTTAAGGACACAGTGTCAAACACTGGACTTGATCAGATTATAATTCGAAGAAATTAAATCAAGTAAGTTATTTAGTTAATTCTTTATGTTATTGTTGTTATTTAAATCAGATTTTAATTTTGTTTTTGTAACAAAATAAAATCTGTTTTTATTTATTTATTTATTATTTCGAGTTTGATTTTTGTAATCAAACAAATTCTCTTCTTTTCTTTATTTCTTTAAATTCTAATTGTTGTTTTGTATACAATAGAATTAAATCTTTTAAATACAGTGAAGATTGCCCAACAATCTTAAGACAGATTCGTTTTTGGTATCTTCATTGTATTTAATTTTCTGTGTTTTCAAACTAATATTCTGGTTGGAAAAACAAATAGTGATTTATGCTATTTGACAGATAGTAGTAATATACTGTCTCTTTTCTTTGACAACTAGTAGTAATATACTGGTGTCATTAACAATTGCAGAATATTATTTGGTGTTACAGAAAATTATTTGGTATTTTATTTTTCTAGTTTTAGTAACAAGGAAAATAAAATTATTTTGGGTTATCATTTATTTTCTGGTTTTAGTAACTAGAATTTATTTTCTGGTTTTGGTAACTAGAAAATTATTTTGTGTTTTCTGATTTTTGTAATCAGATATTTTTGTGATATTTTATATTCTAGTTTTAGTAACAAGAAAAAATAAAATTATATTATTTTCTAGTTTTGGTAACAAGAAAAATAAAATTATTTTGTGTTATAATTTATTTTCTGGTTTAAGTAACTAGAAAATTAATTTATGGTTTGGTTTTCTGTTTTTTTTTAATCAGATATTATTTCGGTATTTTATTTTACTAGTTTTAGTAACAAGGAAAATAAAATTATTTTTTATTGCAATTTATTTTCTGGTTTTAGTAACTAGAAAATTAATTTTGATGTAACTTTGTAACTCGATCACAATCTGTTAATTTTGTAAGTGACTTATGGTTTCATTTGGTAGACCACTTATTTTTGAACCCTTTGTGAAAAGGTGTTAATTCTTTTGACTTTATCATAGTTCATCGTGAGTATATATGGAAGAATTTGTTTCTAGAGTAAAATATTAGTTTTACAAACTAATTTTATTTTTATTACAATGTGGATTCATATTCTTGAATTGTTTCTGCACTTGAGTCGGAAAATATATATATATATATATATATTTATATATTCACAAGAACATTTTAATGCATATTTAATTTGTTTATTTATGTACAAATTAAACTTATTAAATGAAGGTATAATTTGTCATTTTGAAGTTTAAAGTTTAAATGCGTTGGATTTTATTTATGAGTTGTGAATCATTTTATTTCATGATGCAAGTGATGGGATCATGCATGATTAATTTATTTTGTTAATTCATTATTTTTAGTTAATGCGTTTGATATGCATGTATGATATCAACTCAAGTTATTTCTTAAACAATAATTTCAAGTGATTTGGAATGATAAATTGTTATGTCGACTTTGGACATAAGTAGGTTAATTTGAATATTTCTAATCAATTTTGAATGGGTGTTTAAACACCAGAGAAATTTAAACATGAAGATGTATGTAATTATATCGTTCCGTTTAATTGGGAAGTAATTTGAGAAATCTTTTATGTTGATTATTGGTTTATTTTGAATCATGTGACATGAGATGTTGTTAATAATTATTTTACTTGCGTAGTAGAAATTGTTAAACCATAAACCATTTTCTTAATATGGGGGTGTATCTCTTGCATTAGTTGAGATGATTTATTTTTCTTCTGTCACAAATATTTTTATGACAGTGACATTTATTTATAAATGAGTTGCAAGAATGTATACGATCAATTGGGTTTTTGAATTGTTCGTTTCTTAGGCAAAATTTTTATGAGGATATGATTTTGTCAAAACATTAATTCTGATTTGTGTAGTCATAATTATTTTGAATTTTTGGATTTGGAATTTATGAATCAAGCACATTATAGACAACAAATGATGAATGGCATGTTACTAAATTCAGGCTTACCACAGGACTTGTGGGGGGAAGCAATATTGTCTACTAATTATGTTCTTAATAGTATACCCCACAAGAAAACCAATAGCATTTCTTATGAATTGTGGAAAGGTCGACCACCTTCCTACAAATACTTAAAAGTGTGGGGGTGTTTGGCAAAAGTTGAAGTTCATGTTCCTAAAAAGACTAAGATTGGACAAAAAACAGTAGATTGTGTGTTTATTGGTTATGCTCAGAATAGTAGTGCATATCGGTTTCTGACTTATAAATCAGAAATACTGATATAAATGTGAACACTATTATAGAGTCAAGGAATGCTGTGTTTTTTGAACATGTCTTTCCTTACAAGAAAGGACAGGAATTAAGTTCACAGAAAAGAACTTATGATTGTACACAAAGTCAAGAGACTAATGACAATCAAACACTAGAGACTAGTAATGGTCTCAACCAACAGGATTTAACTGCTGATGAACCAAGAAGAAGTAAGAGAGCGAAAACATCTAAATCCTTTGATCCAGATTTTCTGACATACTTGTTAGAAAATGAACCTCAAAGCTTTAAGGCAGCAATGACAGGTCCTGAAGCACCTTTGTGGAAAGAGGCTGTTAATAATGAAATTGAATTCATTATGCAAAATCATACTTGAGAATTGGTGAATCTTCTACCAGGTTCTAAACCTCTTGGATATAAATGGATATTCAAGAGAAAAATGAAAGCAGATGGTTCAATTGACAAGTATAAAGCAAGACTTGTAGTTAAAGGTTACAGACAAAAGGAAGGTCTGGATTATTTTGACACATATTCCCATGTGACAAGAATAACATCCATTCGCATGCTCATTGCTATAATAGCGTTGTTTAAAATTAAAAATCCATCAAATGGATATTAAAACAGCTTTCTTAAACGGTGACCTAAATAAAGAGATCTATATGGAACAACCCGAAGGGTTTGTAGAATCGGGGCAAGAAAGAAAGTTTGTCGACTTGTAAAATCCCTTTATGGATTAAAACAAGCACCTAAGCAATGGCATGAAAAATTTGATCATGCAATGCTTATTAATGGGTTTAAGATAAACGAATGTGACAAATGCGTCTATGTTAAAAAAAAAAAACACTGACCAAGGATATGTCATAGTTTGTCTTTATGTGGATGACATGCTTATCATTGGAAGCAGTCAAAACATGATCAAATCAACTAAGCAAATGCTTAACAAAAGATTTGATATGAAAGATATGGGAGTCGCAGATGTTATATTAGGAATGAAAATAACTAAAACATCTGACGGATATGCATTATCTCAATCTCATTATATTGAGAAAATTCTTGATAAATTTATCAAGGATGATTTGAATTTAGCTAGAACACTTGTAGACATCAGTCTTTATTTATCGAAAAATAAAGGTGATGCAGTGTCTCAGTTAAAATACTCCCAAATCATTGGAAGCCTAATGTACCTAATGAATTGTACTCGTCCTGATATAGCTTATGCTATCAGTAAATTGAGTAGGTACACTAGTAACCCTGGAGAAGGTCATTGGAAAGCGATCATTCGAGTTCTTAGATATCTAAGATTTACTCGTGATCATGGTTTGAACTTTACTCGATATCCAGCAGTACTCGAAGGTTATTGTGATGCCAATTGGATATCGGATACTGAAGATTCAAAATCCACTAGTGGATATGTCTTTACTCTAGGAGGCGCTGCTGTTTCTTGGAAGTCCACGAAACAAACTTGCATCGCACGATCCACAATGGAATCCGAGTTCATTGCTTTAGACAAAGCAAGTGAAGAAGCAGAATGGCTTCGTCACTTCTTAGAAGACATTTCAATGTGGCCAAAACCTGTGCCAGCTATTTGCATTCATTGTGATAGTCAATCTGCAATAGGCAGGGCACAGAATCACATGTATAACGGTAAGTCATGACATATTCGTCGTTGACATAATACCGTAAGGCAATTGTTGTCAAACAGAATAATCTCAATAGATTATATAAAATCTAAAGAGAATATTGCGGATCCGTTAACAAAAGGTTTGACAAAAGAGCTAGTGTATAGTTCATCGAAGGGGATGGGATTAAAGCCTATTACATAAGAGTCGTCATAATGGTAACCCTACTTATATGACTGGAGATCCAAGAACTAAGTTCAAAGGGACAACTAAGTTATGTATGGCTCGCCAGAAATCACCAAGGGATTAAAATTCTCTACCCATTCCTATGGTGAGAGTGATATCTGCAACATATGTTGTCTGCAGGGGCATAAGGATAAGCTTCGCTTTTAATGATTACTTATATCTTGATTAAGGCATAAAATCAAGACGAGTATAAGAAGATACTCACAATAAGAATCACCTATATGAGTGTTGAACTGGGGCCGGTTCTACGAGAATGAAAGAGGTTACATTCTTTAGAAACACTCATGAAAACCAGGAGCGTTCAAGGCCAAAATGAATACAACAGTAAGAACCACGATGTGTTAGAAGATATTTTGTGTGAAATCTGTTGTCTTGGCTTACACAAACGGCTGAATAATTCAAGGCATCGCGTCCATTGGTTAGCCAGTAAGTCCGATAGGTTATCACTAGGAAAGGTTCAAGGCCGAAAACTACCTATCCTGATGCAAGATATTTTCGACTTATACTCTTTCGATAAATCTGCATATTGTTGCATTTCCGTTGTCATCAAATTCCATTCATGTGGGGGATTGTTGGAAATGGTTATAAAATTCTAGGTAAAATCAGAATTTTTTCCTAAGTTTGGTCTAATTTTTAGGTGGGCCCCGTGCATCGATTTACACGGGTCAAAGTGGTAACGCGTTCTATACCGCGTTGTGATTCACGTGGTATATTTGGTTGTTCAAAACCAGTACCGAGTGAATGGGAAATTGAAGCCAAAGTATGCTCCATGGAAATGGAGTTTTGGTGGAAATTCCTTAAAAGTTTGAATAAGGCTTGTCCCACATTGATTTGGTGGGAGGTTGTGAAAGGGTTTATAAGGCATGGGTTTGGTACTTGGGGTGTGCCCCAAGGGGTACCCAAGTGTTTTAGAGGGAGAGGTTATGGGCAAAATGGGCTAGACGCATTGGACCCAAAAATCACCACACGCGCGCCGCCGCCGTCTGTCTGGTCGGTCGGGTGGGCTGAGCTGGGCCTGGGCTTGGACGCGGGTGCGTGGTGTGAGGTTGGGCTTGTTCGGCCCAATACTAATCTTTTTGGGCCAAAAACATTTGAATTTAATTCAAATAAACTGGTTTGGATTTTTTGTTCATCCAAACAGGGCCCTTCCCGTTTTCAAACAGAAAGAAACTGGGTTTGGTTTTTTTTGTACATCCAAACAGGGCCCTTTCTGAAATAAACTAGTTTGGTATTATTGCACACCCAAACAAGGCCCTTCCCGTTTTTGTTATCTGTTTGAATTGTAACCCAACAGATTCAAATCTGTTTGAATACAAAACCAACAGGTATCATACCTGTTCAATTCAAAACCAAGAGCCACCATTCCATCTATAAATAGGACAACCCTCATTTGGATTTAGTAATCTTGAATTTTCGTCCTTCATAATTCTGCAAACATCCTCTTCATTTTGCTGCATTATTTTCTTGTCAGAGAGAGTATAAACACTTAGTGTGTTCGTTAGGCAAATAATTTGTAGTGCTGCTATTATTTGTAGTAGATTATTTTATCTTGGGAGATAGACGTCCACATTCTGAAAGCACCGTGGAGAGGACGAATCTGTCTTAAGGACACAGTATAAAACACTAGACTTGATCAGATTATAATTCGAAGAAATTAAATCAAGTAAGTTATTTAGTTAATTCTTTATGTTATTGTTGTTATTTAAATCAGATTTTAATTTTGTTTTTGTAACAAAATAAAATCTGTTTTTATTTATTTATTTATTATTTCGAGTTTGATTTTTGTAATCAAACAAATTCTCTTCTTTTCTTTATTTCTTTAAATTCTAATTGTTGTTTTGTATACAATAGAATTAAATCTTTTAAATACAGTGAAGATTGCCCAACATATATATGTATAGTACAGTGATAAATTGGACTTGGATTTACTTAAAACTAGATATTGTTATAGAACAATTCAAAGAAAATGATAACTAAATTAGTGAGAATTTATCTAGATTGAAATCAGAGAAATTTTCTAAATTGAATTTTCTCTAGATCGATTTAAGAGACATTAGACATTATAAAAATATTAAATGTTATTTATATTATAAAACCTCAGTATCAGCTGTTTTTTATTTAATTTTTAATTTTTTTAACGCATTGTTTTATAAAAAAGTAAAAAAAAAAAAAAAAAAAATGTAAAATAATCTGTCACAGCTATCGACGCACCATTCCCCCCGCTTTCGAAAGCGCCGAAGAAGCGAAATACACTCTCCAATCGGTGCCTCAATTCCCGGCAAAGCAATGTCCGGCGGCGGCGGAGGCAGAACGATAAGGGTACTGAACGTGGCGGAGAAGCCGTCGGTGGCGAAGGCGGTGGCGGGGATACTGTCGAAGAGTAGCCAAGGTGGGATGAGAGTGAGGGACGGTAGGTCTAGGTTCAACAGGATCTTCGAGTTCGCCTACACTATTCACGGCCAACAATGTCACATGCTATTCACCTCCGTCACTGGCCATCTCATGGAGCTCGACTTCGAAGATCGCTATCGTAAATGGCACTCCTGCGATCCCCTCCTCCTCTACCAAGCCCCTGTCCGCAAATTCGTTCCCGAGGTTCCTCTCTCTCTCTCTCTCTCTCTCTCTCTATATATATATATAAGAGCATCTCCAATACTTCGCTTTTTTTTTTTTTGCCCCCATAAAATTTGAGTGAAAATTTTGGTTAAAAGCTTGATCTGGTGTGGAACATTCCAATTCTTACTTTGTTTTTTTGACTTTTTTATCAAATGTTTTTGAAAACTACAGACTTATACTAAAAACCTGTTTTTTTTTTTTCATCTATAATTCTTACTCTTTGAAAATTACGAACTTAGGACTGTTGTAACCATTTTTTATGAAATAAAATCATCTCCAATCATACTCTTTTTAGAATTTCATAAAATTTGATTAAAAATATGACTGTAATCTTCTTGAAAATTCAAAATTATACTGAAAACCCGTTTTAAAGGGAAATCGTCTATTTTTTTGGCCTTTTGAAATTTCATCAAATTTGAGTAAAAATATGACTGTTGGAACTTTGGCGAAGGATTTGGTTCAACCTTGATTTGGCGAAATTTTGCCTCTCCCTTGATTGGATGCGAGGAGCTCATTTTTAGATGTTTATTCATCAAAAGAGAATTGGCAAAGGATTGGAGATGATTTTCTTTTATCAAAAATGGTTAAAACAGGTTTTTAAGTATAAATTTGGAATTTTTTAAAAATATTTGATGGAAAAAGAGAAAGTAAGGATTGGAGTGTTCAATACCAGATAAAGCTTTTAACCACATTTTCACTCAAATTTGATGAAAAAAGAGAGTAAAATTGGGGATGATATAATGTAAGCAATTCTCTTAAAACAGCTCTTTAATTGCTTAGGATAAGTTGGATATAAAGAGGACATTAGAGGAGGAAGCTAGGAAGTGCCAGTGGTTGGATTGTGATAGAGAAGGAGAAAACATTGCATTTGAAGTTGTCGAAGTCTGCACAGAAGCAAATCGTCATCTTAATGTGTGGAGGGCTCGTTTCTCTGCCTTAATCGAAAGGTTTCGAAGACTAATCCTTTTTCTCTTTCAGCTCCGATTATCTGTTTTTGAGTTCAAATTTCATAATGTTTACCTTTTGGGGATGCTCAGGGATATCCGTGAGTCGGTGCAGGCTCTTGTTCGACCTAATCAATTGTTTGCTGATGCTGTTGATGTTAGGCAAGTGAGTACCTGCCAATCACTCAGTTGGGACTTTGTCAATCTTGTTATAGTACTTTGGTGACTTTCTTCTTGGCTTGTATTTGCACAATCCTTATTTTAGACAGAAACTGCTTCTAGTTTGCTCACTGATTAGCTGTTGTTAACACGAGTTGGCTGTATGTAAATTTGTATATTTCCTTTCATTTAATTTGAGTCTTTTGCAGGAAATAGATCTCCGGATTGGTGCTTCCTTCACTAGGTTTCAGACTATGCTGTTGAGAGATGCGTTCAATCTTGATTTTGCTACAGATGACAGAAACGTTATTCTAAGTTATGGACCTTGTCAGGTATCTCAACAATTCTAAACATTAATTTTGCACGTTAAGTACAGCCAATCAATAAGTATGTGTAAGGCCTTTTTTTTTTTTTTTTTGATAAGTAAGGTATGTGTAAGGCCTTTAATCTTTAACTTTGTAATTTAGAGCTGGAAGTGCTACGATGTTGTCTTGATCATTCTAATTTTTTATTGACCGCTGCAGTTCCCTACACTAGGCTTTATTGTGGAACGGTATTGGGAGATACAAGCACACGAGTCTGAAGAATTCTGGACAATCAATTGCACTCACAATTCAGATGAAGGCACTGCTACATTCAATTGGATGTAAATTGCTAAGGATTTTGCACCATTCAATGTCAACTTTTTGTATCTGGTTGTTGGTGCTTTAAACTTACTGACTATGTGGTTTTGCAGGCGTGGGCATATGTTTGATTATACTTGCGCTGTAATAATATACGAAATGTGTGTTCAGGAACCCACTGCAACTGTGAGTGGATATAGAGTCATGTTTTATGACTAATACTGGTTTCTGATCTCTCTATGAGTATAATCATGAATGTTATTAGGATTTCAATTTAAGGCCATTGTACTAATTTTAGAAAAGTGAGACTAGTCGAGCAAACTGCACCTAAGCTTGTTAATAAACCTAACTATAAAGATATGCCTGGCCTCAGAAAGAAAGTTAGGTTGGTAATCAGACCTTTAAGACTGGCAAACTTATATATTAAACAGCCGATCAAAGACTTCTACAGTAAACCGAATATCATATCTACCTGGTCCATGATTTTGGTTCCTCCGGAATGTAAAACCATGATTTTGTTTTTGAAAAAATATATGGGTTGGGGAAATTACAAAAATAAGCGTTAAATAGGTTTCGTTAAAATATATGCAATATTTGGTTATAATTAAGAGGAGTTCAATAGTAAAACCTTCGCTTAATAACCTTGAGGTTATGGGTTCAAGTCTCGGGACAATCACTTTGTGTACTATGCCAAAAGTTAGGTGTGTACCCAATTTTTCCCGTCCCAAACACACATTAATGTGTACTAATTGGGCGTTGTTTTTTTATTTTTTATTTGGTTATAAATTATAATTAAGAGGAAAGAAAACAAATAATGATTGCAAAGGTGAATGATAAATAAGTTTACCATCATATTTGCTTAACTTGGGTGTCAATTGCCAATTAATTGAATTATTTGAGCATTATATTAGCACCAACTTCATTTCTGCATCTCATCTTCATAGTTTTGTATTCACAGTTATAATTTCTGTTCAGGTTACAAAAGTTAGACAGCAGGAGAAACTGAAGTATCCTCCTCATCCTTTAAATACTATTGAGCTTGAGAAACGTGCATCCCGCTACTTCCGGATGAGTTCCGAACAAACCATGAAGGTCGGTTGTAGGAGCTCAGCAATGATGCTTCATCAGATCTCTGACTGTTTCTTTAATATTATCTTCACTTATTAAACTGATTCCTTGAATTCTAATCCATTACATGTATATTTCAAGAAGGCCAAAATCATTTTATTTATTTTTGGATGTTTTTAAGCTTGGACTTATGCTTGGACATTGTCATTCAAAGTAATGAAGTTTGCCTGTTGATGTTTCTATATTTTTGAACAAAAAGCATTAGGTTTAGGGCACAAGTTTTTGGCTCTTGAATTCATCCTTCAAATGCTTTTGAAGTACTATCCATGGAAATTTGTTTATTTTCTCTTCTCCTTTGATTCTATCTGCTCATTATCATTTTTTTGTTTTTCCAAAATGTTGGTTGTTGCTTTATATCCTTTTTCTTTTTGGTTTTTGAAACTACATATTTTTGGATGTTGACAATCAAAATCCTTAATTTTTTCTTCTTGCACTCACCTGTTGTACTTGTTGGCTGTAAATCCGTTTTATTCAAGGTTTAGCATTCAATATATTTCTCATGTCGCAATATTTTTTGTTGTTGCACGTCAATCAGTTGTCATGGCTGGCTCTCTTTAGTTATCATTTGGCACTATTTCTCTATATTCTTGTGATATCAGATTGACAGTAGGCATGTGCGTGTGGATTGCAGTGGGTGTGGATATCAAAATATTTTAGGGCTTTTATATGTCATGATTATGTGTTTGCTTTTCCTTGCTGATTTGTTCCTTTTTGTTGTTCGTGTAAATTCATTGGATCTATCCTTATTTTTTCATTCTGGATGCCACTTCACCACCCTCGAAAGTATCACCAAGGTCTCTATAAATTATTCACTTTGTCATGTATTGTGACCGTTATTGCCTTATTGGAATTCCTTTGCGTTCAGATGGTTTTAGGGGTGGATATCTCATTAAATCTGTCATACCATTTCAAGATGTTGGCTAAACTAATCCTCTTAGAATTTTGGTTTTTTTTTTTCCTTCTAGAAACTGGTATTTTTAATATTATTAACTACATAAATTATTTATTCTTTTATTGATTTTGGTAGGTGGCAGAAGACCTTTACCAAACTGGTTTCATCAGTTATCCTCGTACAGAGACTGACAGCTTTTCAGAGAGGACTGATTTGCGTGTGAGTAACTTCATTTGTTCATTGACAACTATGACTAACTTCCTGGCCGTTTAGAATTATTAATGCTCAACGTGGAATTTATGTCAACTTGGGCAGATGGACTGGGCTCCAATTTGCAGATTGCTGAGTTAGCGTAAACCAGTCAAATTCTTAGATTATCATTGTCAACTCCACAGATCGAATGTGAATCGTGTTTTTTGATTGATAGTTGCCTGCTGTGTGTATGTTATGATGAGTGGCACACAAAGAAGATTACCCTCCAATTAGGGTAAAACATAATGAAACCATATTTCAGAAGATTTGAACTGTAGAGCACAAGAATGCGGGGAATGGATTCCTGCTGCTGGACCATTGCTCCATCTTCTAATTATTCTTTTGTATTTTATTATTTATTTTTTATACTATATTAATGTATCCAGATATTGCATGCCTGTTATATTTATAGTATATTTAATTAATTTTACATAGACCTGATTCACAAAATTAGAATTAATTCAGTAAGTGTTACATGTACATGTTTTCATATGCATATGCATGCTTTGGAGGTGCTTCCACGCTCAAGATATTTTCACAAAAGGTTCATTCGCTCCCATTTTCTCACTCCATGAATCAGATACTAACTGTGAAATTATTTACATTTAGCAGTTTGAGTGAATTTAATGTATTGTTATCATTCAAGAAAAAAAATCAATTATTATTTGAGAGTGCGCGTATCTAGTCTTTTTGTTATCTATTTTTCAGAAGGAAGAATAAAGAGGTGCCAAAGCATTGGATTAGAGTGAGACATGAGGGTGAGAAGAATGAAAGAAAACAAAAGGGTAAAATAAATAAAAAAAACATAAGAGAGCAGTTCCATGCATAGAGGCATTGTTTGGTGCAATGGTAGAAGCGAGAGCTTCTAAGCATGAGAACATGGGTGAGTTTGAGAGCAGCCACTTTGTGCAAATAATACCAAAGATCAGGTTTGCTCCAGTCTTTCCCCTCCTAACGTCCTGTGTTAATAGGGAGCAATCCTGCATAATGTTCTTTTAAAGGATCCATGCATTGTCTGGCTTGATTCAAACTACAGCACAAATTGTGGGTTCCTGATAAAATTAAAAAGTCATGCTGACCTGGTTAAGTTTAGATTTCATGGCCTCTGGAATTCTCACCTTATGCATGTAATGTTAGGCTTGAGTGAGTAGTAAGGAAGCTGATTTCTCTGCTTCCTAGAATACTTTGCGATTTGTAACCTGATATTTTTTTTTGTTCTTTCTTGTGGCATTTCTCCTTTTCATCTTTCTTCAAGTGACACTTGTCACTTGGATTCTCTTTCTTGTCATCAGCAATGGACAGAGAAAACGATTGGATGCACTTCTTTCCTTTCTCAGAGAATTATTTTTTTAGTTGGTAGATGCTATAGGTGAAACACTGTTATGGATGGCGTAGTATACTAAAACTAAAAGCAAGAGTCATCTGTCTGCAGTTAATTATTTGGTGGGCTAAAATTTTGGACAGCCTGTGGGTTTTATGGTTAAAAAGGTGGAAGAAAATCTAGACTTTGAGGGATATATGGATTTTAAGTTTATGAGTTGCTAATATACCCTTTAAGTTATTTCATGTTGGATAATACCTCTTGTATGATTGCATTAGCTGCTTTTGCTGTGTTAAGGACTTCTGTTCTCTTGATTTATTGTAGGCAATTGTGCAAGAACAGGAGGGGCATCCTGTATGGGGTTCATATGCTCAGCGCTTATTGGACCCTGGAGAAGGACTTTGGAGGAACCCTGGTAATGGTGGCCATGATGACAAAGCCCATCCTCCAATCCACCCGACAAAGTTTTCTGGTGGACAATCTGGATGGAGTCAGGATCACCATGTAAGTACAGTTATTTTGGAACTTAGTGATATTGGAATTAGTCACACAGATAACCATATGCAAATTGTTTCTCTATAACAGAGATTGTATGAGCTGGTTGTTCGCCATTTCCTGGCCTGTGTTTCCAAACCAGCTGTAGGAGCTGAAACTACAGTTGAAATTGACATTGCCGGTGAAATGTTTTCTGCATCTGGGAGAGTAATACTTGAAGTAAGTTTTCTACCATGTTTCTCCATTTTTCCTTAGCCATTTGAAGTAATATCAAACTTGTTATTGGAATCTGAATAATTGGGAGTATACTTATTTCTCAATATTATGATTACCATAGCATTGAATTCCAGTCCATTGTAAAAAGAAGCATCTTGAGAGTACAATTTTGTCATGAAAATGTTTGAGGAAATGTTTTTGTATGAATCAATCACTAAGGCCTCGTTCAGTAGCATTTTCAGTTGCTTCTTTTCTATTTTCATTTTCAAAATTTTTGGAAATTGAAAACAAAGCACGATCGGTGATTGTTTTTATTTTCAAAATTTTCAAACCTCTGAAAAAAGGGTGTTTTATTTTGTTTTGTAAACAAGTTTTCACTCCCTCAAATCTCACACAATTTCGGATTTTAAAACTCATTTAGCAGATACATGCGTGAGAATGGAAAAGAGAAAAATCTGATATTTCAAAAAATGTCTGATTCCTATATGCTAATAATTTCATGTTCTCATACTCGTAGAAGATATTCTATGGAAGAGTGTTTGGGTGGTGGGGAGTCTGTCCAAAGTTGCTTTCTTTGTGTGGACAGCGGCTTTAGGGCGAATTTTGACTGTTGATAATTTGATTCGGCGTTGGCACATTTTAGTTAATTGGTGCTGCATGTGTTGTGGGGATGCAGGGTTAGTGGATCATTTGCTTGTTCATTGTCTGGTAGCTTGTCTTTGGATGCTCATTGTTGCTACTTTTGTTTTGGTGTGTGTTCAGCCGGGTTAGGTGTTGGCGGTGTTGCAAAGTTGGGCTAGGGGGAGGGTTGGGAAGAGGCACCGAAAGGGGTGGATGCTTGCGGGTCATTGCTTGACGTGGTTGATTTGGTTAGAGCGGAATAGGCGCATTTTTCAGGGGGTGTCTCACTCGGTTCCGTGGCTGGAGCGGCAGCTGCTCACTGTGCTGCATACTGTCACGGTTGATCCGGATGTGTTGGCTTTTATAGATTTTGTTGAGGAATAGATTAGTTAGATTTTTGGGTTGTTGATAGGCTTGATTTTTGTATTCTTTGTATCGTCTTAATGCATTTTTAATAAAGTTTGTTTATTTATCCAAAAGAAAAAGAAAAAGAAAAAGAAAAAGAAAAAGAAGATATTCTATGCAGGTTGCTGACATTTTTTTCAAATTTATGTCAATCTAGGATGTCATTTAACATGTTGCCTACATGTTGTGTCCCCAAATTCAGTTTCAAATTTTGTTTAGATGTGGGAAAGTAGATATAATATCTTTATGCTTACTAAATATGTTATTAAATGCTTTTTTTGTTATTTTGACATCTCCGTTTCATGTTGGCCAGAAAAATTACTTGGATGTCTACAGGTTTGAATCATGGGGAGGTTCAATGATCCCAACATATACTTTTGGGCAACAGGTTTGCTACAAAATCATCTCTCATTGCCTTGGATTGCATTTCTAGTTAGATGTTACTAAGCCTCCGTTTGGGAAGTGGGCTGGCTCTTTGGCTTTTTGGCTTTTTTGGCTATATGAGCCTGGGCTCAAAAGCTTGGTTTGGGAAGGGCTCTTGGCTTTTTGGCTTTTTTGACTTTTTTTGTGAGAGAAGAGTGTAATGATTATGGGGTTGGATGTGATATTTTGTCTGTTGTGGCTCATGAGCCTATTTTGTCTTTTGTGGCTCATGAGCCCAATGAGCCCTTGCCAAACGAAATTATTTCTCAACTTACCTGGATATGCTTCATCACTTTTTTGATAACCTATGGGGATTTGGATTGATGATCTCTTATTTGTTTGATGACTTATTTCTGCAACATTTTATTTCTTCCACTGTCCATGCTAAATATCTAATTGATCTGTAAATTATATCTATATACTTAGAGCTTTTAATGCTAATAAAAAAAAGTTTCATTCAGTCGTCAAATATCCTTTTAAATTACTGGAGAGAACACATGATTTTGGCTTTTGAAATGGCTGGAAGTTGAAATGGAGAATAAATTATTTTGGGGTTAGTAGAACAGCAAAGAGATGAGAGAATGGATTTCTTTTTTTCCATTATTCTATTTCTAAATATAGCTGGTGACATTAGCCTGTGTTGCCACATGTATAATATGAAGTTGTGGCCTGCTCATTCTTTAGTGAGAAGTAATTTGTGTTTTTGCTCAAGTATAAATGAAATCACCTGTCAAGTCTCTAGTCAAACATTGATATATTCTTGTCACACAGAGTTGGAATGTTATACATGCTTGTATGTGCTTTTATCGTTAAAATAAGACAAACGACTATATAACTTGATTCCTAAGTAGAAAAGGGTATTTTGATTCACAGTAATTAACAGATCCCATGTTCTTGGATTACTTAAAGACAATTTCAATATGATAGCATACTCAAAATTCTCTCTTCTTCTTTATTATTCTAACAAGAACATTAGCCAAGCTGAATGCTCTATTCCAATAATATTCCTTTTTTACAAGTCATATAACATTAAAGGAAAAAAATAAAAATGAACTAATCAAATCTAATTTAAGTAGAATTCCATCTAATTTGTTCCGTAAGCTTTTAATATTTAATGAAAAACCATCATGTCAGTATTACCAACATGAACACTGCCACTTCACTGTAATAGCCAGCCTGTCACTTCTGCTTTGTAAAATCACTACCCGCTACTGCCAATAGTCCGATGGCATTATTCTGCAACTACAACGATGCCACAACTGTCCATTTTACTATCTGATCACAACCACTGCCACCGTGGTCATCACCATTACATTGCAATCAACATTGCCACATTCCTCACCTCCAGTGCTGTCATTTGATGCTTTGTGATCAAGTTATAAATAAAGTAAAATAGAAGAGGTGCGATATGTTCAAGAAAAGTGAACTATGATCATTGAAAAAGTACTTTGTTTGGGGAAAAAGTCTACTGGTTTTGATGCAACCAATTCTAGAAACTGAATGTATTAGATAGAGATAATCCCCAAATCTAGGGTACAAGAGGTAGGGCTTTGAAATTACAATCTCAAAATGATCAAAACTGAGTGCTAGTGACAATTAGCTCCTTATTTATACCAACCACTAACACAACTTCCACTAGGACAGTTGTAGAACAGCTGTGAAGAGCTGGAGCTGAAGTAATACAACAACAAACACTTATTCATTATAAAATCACTAGAAATTGAAAGATTTGGTTGACTCCTTAAGAATGTTGGATATTATAAGCATCAGTTTGAGGAAGCCTTTTGAAAATACATTAGAATGTGTTAACTGCTTGCTGTGTTACGTGGACTCAGGTATGAGTGTTGAGTACGAGTATGTTTTATGTCAGATTCATCTAAGTACTATGTCCAAAGACTCAAGGATACAAAAATCTTTAATTTTACAGGATAAAATGGGGTTTACAAGGTGACATAAAACATTTCATGCATAATATGGGAGGTTTATGCATAGCTATTTGGAAAACTCGAATTGTTCAACAAGCTTGTTGGGTGAATATCCAAATACATGTCGAACACATATTCCATAACTTTATCCAAATGTCAATTGTTTGGCACAAATGCTTCTCTAATTTGGAAGAATTCATTTAAGATAGAAAAAGAGATGAAAAAGAAAAGATGAAATTGAGATAAGGAAGAAAATTTATGCTCTTTTGTTTGAATTGCACTAGTTCGGGTTGGTTCATTAATGCGTCTCCATGATGATATAGAGAGAGATTGAGGAATAAATGTTAATTTCCTACTTTCTGTTTCTGGTAATATTGCAGTTTATTCCAACAACATTGACTCTTGATTCAGGAGTTACGAGGCCACCATCACTTTTAAGTGAAGCTGATTTACTAAATTGTATGGACAAGGTGGGGAAATCTTATAGGATATTTAAACTTAAATTGATTTGCTTTTGATTCTGTGCTTTGTTTTGTAGCTTAAATTCACTAGTTATGAGTTTTCATATGTTGGTTATTATGGTTTAACAAATACTTTTTTTTCCCCTTATTTTTTTAGGCGGGCATTGGCACAGATGCCACAATGCATGATCACATAAAAAAGCTGCTTGATCGATTTTATGCCACCAAAGACTCCAACACTCGTTTCTCACCGACCAATCTTGTATGTTCATACGAGTTGAACTATATATGCAATATTATTAACCAATCTTTTGTGCATTATATTTCCTCTTCCCTCTAATTGTAGTTTCAAACCCCCCACCCCTTCCCCCATAATTACGTGCTTGTTTTTTGTTGGGGAATTGCAAATCAATGGGAAGACGCGAAAGTAATTTAAAAACATGGAGGTGGAAGTGGATCTGTGCTTTTGTGCAAATGAAAACTGTGGCTTTATTTGCATCAGAGCACATACCCCACTTGCTCCCTTCTCTCTCTCTCTCTCTCTCTCTCTCTCTCCTGTCCAAATGGCACAAATATGGACATGGGACATGAATGTGACATGTTGAATTGAATTTATGAAGAAATCAAGATGTAGATGTATGAAAAGGTCCCACGTTGCCTGGGTACAAAGAGGATGTGCAGTGCATAAGCGTGAGAACACCCTCACTTCACAAGCTAGCTTTTGCAGTTGAGTTCTACCCAAGACCCTGTCACCATCGAGCATGGACCAAACTATTCTTAATTCTTTTTGTTCTTATTAGTGTCACACCATCACCCATTGTTGCTCCCAAGTGGCTACTTGACTTAGGTTATTAAAGATGAATGGGTAAACTAAGGGTGCACGAGACTCTCTTTGGACTTCACTGATCATCGTTTCTTAGTGAGTTCTATCTATACAAACCGTCGACATCAGTTCATCATGTTAAAAATGTCAACACACCAGATAAAATGGAAGTATTTTTAGTTTGTTATACAAACCATTGATTTCTTGTGGGCAATGATTAGATGTAGTTTTTGTTGAGATTTATCATTATTGTCCTTTTTTTTTATATTATTATTTATAAATATTTATCATTGTTGTCCTTTGAGTACCTTATATGCTACTCTCTTCCATTGTTATAGATGTGTGTGGGTGAGCTTTAGCATTGATAATTTGGTGCAATTAAACTTTGTGCCGCTTCCTACAAAATATTATTTCTTTTTTTAACTGATTATGAATCTGATTTGGTTTCAGGGTGAGGCACTAGTTATGGGATATGATGACATGGGGTAATTATTTAAGCTTAATTTATTTTAGTAGTGTTTTTTGTTTTCTGCACAATATCACCCTTCTATGGGTGTATAGAGATATTAAACTTACCTGACTAATGATTTTAGATGGCATGTTAGTTCTTTGCTTCAGGAAAGTGCAAATGCAATTAGCAATTTGCTGCTTGTGGATATTATATTAAAAAAGGTGACCACAAATATTATGTAAATCTGTGGCATTAACTGGTTAAGATTTTTATTTCAATACTTAGGCCTTGTTTGGGATGTAGAGTTTTTTGCCAAAAAGCCACTACAAGTTCAAATCATTCTCTCTACTTTTTTCCATCTTTCTGTAAAAAGTCAAAACTCACTGAAAAAGCCAATTCCCAAACACCCCATTAAAAAATAGTTTGGTATATTATTATTTTTTTAACTGCAATTTGCTCCTGAGCAATTTATTCGATTTTTTTTGTATTATCAATAATATAATTAGCTGTTATAATGGCACTGCTTGCTCAACTGTCTACCATCATTCATTATGCTGTCTGAAGCTCAGCAGTTTTTGCCTCTAAAATTCCATTGATTTTTTAAAAATATTTTAAGGATGGAAGTGAAATTATTATTTAATTTTTAAATAAATCAAAGTAATTAAGTAATGGCTGTGTGATGAAATTAATTGAAAATAGAAGCCATTATTTTTAGTTGGTACAGCCATAAATTGAGAAGTGTCTTAATTGTATATTAATAGCCATTACAACATCCTTGTAAGGATATGGATATCATGGCGAAATGCATCTGATTTGGCATAAAGGCCGTATACGTTCACATAGTAGTGGTTGTGGTGTTTCTGCCTGATGTGAAATGGTTCTGTTGATGAATCTGTCACAAAAAAATTGTGTGTTACCTATAAATTTGTTGTGTCCTGAAAAAGAATTATTCAGTGAGTTAAACATTTTGAGAAGTGGTGAATGACTTGATCATGCTATCCTGATATGGTGAATCCTCATGTCACACAACAATGCCTAAATAATTGGCATGCAAGGAAAGCACAAGCATGTATTATTTTAATTGAAGAACAAGTGCAATATATCTGTACATAATGTAGGTTATATTCATATACTACTGTTACTGGTAATATGAGGAATTATAAATTATTTTGTTTTCTTCTTGTCAGTTATGAACTTTGGAAACCATATCTTCGAGCTATGATGGAGAATGACATGAAAGCAGTTAGCATAGGGACAAAGAGAAAAGCTGAGGTTTTGTCAACCTGCTTGGAGCAAATGAAAGCTTGCTTCTTAGATGTAAGTTAATCCATGACCTCTTGAGAAGACCCATGGCTGATACTATTTCAACAAAATCATGCTGTAGCCTTGATTTCTTCCATGCAAATATGGCCTCAATATTGTTTGCAAGTTTTTTTATTTATTAAAAAATAAAAAAAAAAAAAAAAAAAAACTCATAATAAGATGACATTGTGAGCCAATGAAGTGAGTTTTGATTCTTGGCCTCATTATATTCTTAATTAGTGTATGAAATGTAATTGTGTTACAGACTTACTGTGTTGATTGCTATTATCTTGTGCTTGAATAATTACAATGGTGTGTGTACCATGACATGCATTGGTCATGCAACCAAATCTTTCCAACAGTATAAAATCTCTTCACGACCAATGAAAACTTTGCATGTAACAATCACAATGGTTAATCAGATACATATTTGTTTTGGTATATGCTTTGTAACAAATATCATCTCTTTGTAATTCTCTTTCCTAATATATATGACTGTCTAATTTTTTCCATGTGTTCCACATTATGTATGATTATGCCTTCGGATAATTATACTGGATGTTTTTTTGCAGGCAAGGTTGAATAAAGTAAAATTGTTTGAAGCCATGGGAATTTTTTTCGAGAGGTGGTTCTTTACCTTTCCCAAGTGCCCTTAATAATATATTGGCGTTCAAATGAGCTGAGCTGTTCATGAACAACTCGGGCTTGGCTCGCTATGAGGATTACTCAAGCTCGTTCACTAAATAGATGAACCAAGCTTGAGCTTGAATTTTAGGTTCGTTTGTTATATGACCCTAGCTTGAGTAAGATTGAGCTCAACTCGGTTAGACTTGGCTCGCTAACTAACAACAAAGGGTCTTCCAAACATGCCATTGTTTAGTTTCTCAATGTACATAAGATATTTTTTGGAAGCTCGTGTCTCAACATACGGATAATATATATGCTTCACGTTATAACTTATACCCTCGGAGTTGATATATATCTATAGTGCCTTTGAATTTGAACTTCAAAATAATTATGTTTAATAATTATCTTTGACCCTCAAATGTCTAATTTCCTAGGACCTGTCTTAGGCAACAAAAAGAGATGCACTCTCTTTGTAGTCAGCACTACTGAGAGAGTGAGAGAGCAGAGACGAAAGAAGGATGATTATGTATTCTTTGGCTATCTATTCCACTCTCTCCTTTTTCATTCAATTCACAGCGGAGTTACTTCATCTCTCTTTCTCCTTTTCTTTGGTATTCATCTTTACTTTTTTCTTTTAGATGTGTAAATCAATCTGCAAAAGTTCACTAAATCTCGAAGTTTTTTTAATCTCTAAAGGATCCTTCATTTTGTATTTGGACAGAGATTTAGTTTGAATTTTTAGTTTTTTGATATTTTCTACCATAATCTATCTAATATGTTTGGATTGGTCTTTACTTATCGAAAAGAATTTATGTTTGCTTAAGGTTTGTTCTTCTTCTTTGTCCTACATAGCTGCCATTGTGTGTTTTGTAATGAGCCAAGCTCGAGTTCATTGAAAAATGGTGAGCCGAGCACAAACACCCTTTCAACTTGAACATAATCACAAAAAAGCTCCGCTCGGCATGCCTTGGCTCATTTGCAGCCCTAATAGTATATAGTTTATTTAAATTCTTCTGCTATCTCTGTAGAACTAGTAGATCAGGTGCAGATGAGCAGCATGCAGTTGGAGATGTTGTTCGGCGATGTGGTGTTTGCCAGGAATTAGATATGGTGCTTAAGCGGAAACCGGTAACTATTTGCATGTTAGATTTTTTGTTGATGTAAATAAACAATTAAAATGTTTGTCACTATCTTTGTTTTGCAGTGGGTAGTTCTATTTCTGCTAAAAGTTTTGCATTCATTTATTTTTCACGTTTCTAAGCAAGATGTATTGAAGTTGAAACGACGTGTATATTTATGTAGCATAAATAGATATTGTTAACAGATAACACTGCTATGCAGTTTCTTTTCTGAAATACATCTGATATCCTTCTGGTCAATTTATGGAATAATCAACTGTTGGTTTTGTTATTTTAGATGGGTCAATATCTTGAAGTACCATGCGAAGTGTGCTGCTAATTAAACATTTTGGTTCGTCTTTCTTAGGGTACAAAGTCTCTTATTTCTTTTAGTCAGTTGATGAACAAAGCATTTTATAGATGAACTTTCATATTTATTTCTGCCTTTCCTGTAAACTGTCGGAAAAAGACAAACCATGGGCTTCTGGGGCATTGGTCTGCTAGGTTCTCATTCATATATCACCAGGGAACTTACTATTCAAATTCGAGCAACTACCTCATTTTTTCTCCCCTCTGAACCCGTCATATAATAAGAAATTTGTCCTTTTGTTTTGTTTTGTTTGTTTGCTTGCCATTTTTTTTTTTGAATATGATTGTGGTTTCATAAATTGAATTTTCTTTCTTTGAACTTAGATCTTGTGGCATTTTTCTTTCTATGATGTTTTTTGCACCCTCCTTCTTTATTGATGTTTAACTCTTGTATTGTACGGGTTTCTAATTCATCAATAAAGATTTCTTTTGCTGATCAAAAAAAATATTAAGCAATCTGCTCCCTCTATGCAGGATGGAAATTTCATGGTTGGGTGCTTGGGTTATCCACAAGTAGGTGTTTTTGCCATTGATATTGTTAACTTATTAAAAATCCTACATTTGGAATTATGTTTAACATATTAGACAAGCTATTCAATGTTGCACTGAACCTCTATGAAGCACGGACACGGACACAGACACGGACACGCATACGGACACGGATACGGACACGGGACACGGCAATTTCTAAAAAATTGGGACACGGACACGGCAGGGGACACGGCAAATTTTTTAATTTTTTTATAAATATTTTTATTTTAATACATATTAATTATTTTATTTATTTATTATATTTTTAAATAATGTGTTGTAATTAATTATTTTATTTTATTTTATATACATACATGTATTTATTTTTTTATTTATTAATATGTATAAATATATATTATCTTATAATATGTATTATTTATTATCTAATGAGTATATTTATGTTATATAATAACTATTATATAATATATAATAAAATAATAATAGTTATTAGTTATATATATTATATATAGTTATTATACAATGAAATAATAATAGTTATATATATTATATATGAATATATAATAATTATAATAGTTATAATATCAAGAAGACCGACGGGGAGAACCGAGAGAGAGGGAGACAAGCGAGGGAGACGATCGAGATCAGAAGCGAGAGAGAGGGAGACGATCGCGATCGCGATCGCGATCAGGATCAGAAGCGAGGGAGAGAGAGAAGGCGAGAGAGAGAGAGAGAGAGCTCTGCGAAGGCAAAGGCGAGACAGAGAAAGAGCTCTGCGAAGGCGAAGGGGCTGGATCGTCGAAGTCGAATCTGGCTCTGGATCGTTGATCAAAGTCGAATCTGGCTCTGGATCGTCGATCGACCAGGTTTGTTCTCGTTTTCCCCCTTTCATTTACTCATCTCGCCGTGTCCATGGCGTGTCCAGATTTGGACACGCGTGTCCCCTGCAAAAAATAAATTAAATTAAGGGGACACGCCAGATGCCGTGTCCCGTACGTGTCCCCGGCGTGTCCCCGTATCCGATACCGCCACGGCTTCCATTTGGCCGTGTCTATGCTTCATAGCTGAACCTTTGAGAATGAGATGAATTATTCATTTCTTAAAATAAACTTGATCTGTGCGAAATGTTGTTATTGTTGACTTGATGTTGGATTGTCCATCTGATGATCTTTTGAATATCTTGTATTTACTAATTGCATGCATGAAGCAATACATTACTGTATTTTCATTATGCAAATCTGGAAATGTGAAATAGAATTGCTTCATTTCTTGTGTAGATTATGTAGAACTTTATTTATGTTCTCTATATCCTATCAATTACTTCATACGGCTTTGTACCATCCACGACTATGAATAGCAAAAAGTCTAATCCACTCATGTAAGCTGAATGCAATTCGATTTTGCTGTATCCAAATTAATATGACGTACTGTGGAAGAAAAATACTTCATTTTTCTGGGTAAAGAGATGAAAAAGATATGCTGGTCTAATAATGTAGGGAATTGTCAGAAAAAAGAGCTTGCGCAAAGGAGTATACATAAATATGAAACTTAAGTTTTAAGATTCAAGGCTCTTTTGAATATTGGTGTATAAGGTCTACTATTTTTAGCCAATAAAAAAAGCTCTACTATTTTTAGGGATATGATGTAGCATCATGTAAATCAAGCAGAATGTTTGATGCAAATAGATTGAGCCCTTCTACCAAGTTGATGCAAATGGATGCAACAAATAGGCAATAGATGCAGCCAACGAAGTCCTGGACACTTGAAATCAGAAATAGCAAAAACTGAGCACAAACAGCTTCTATAATCTGATATTAAGGATACGAGAACCAAGAAATATAATTTTCTAGCATTACATTTCAACTAGAACCAATATTAAGCACCGAATGATGTTTGTTCTTGAAATCCAAGGGACAATACCGGAATATGGTAGTCTTCTAGTTCTAGACAACAAGGAAAATAACAGCTTAGATGCTAGCCTCTTTGCAGATGCTGCAGTGATGAAGTGATTGGTAGGCACCACGGGGTTTGAATCCTCAAATCCCTTCTTCCAAATCTTCAAAACCCTCTCAAATATGTATTCTCTTCATCAAAATGTGCCCTTTCCCTGCAGATCTACCCTTTTCCATAGAAAGTCGAGAGACTTCTTGGGAAAGCCTGAAATTCCTTAACAAGGTTGATTCACAATTATGGATCTACTAGTCAAGTCATCAACCACTTGGTCAATTCAACCAATCAAATGATCAAGCCATAGCCAGATCACAATCTAAACAATTAAGAGAGTGACGATTTTAATATGGAAAACCTCAATTGGAGAGCCTCCAATTGAGATGAAAACAAATGGGCCTAAGGCCAGAAAGTCAATCCACTAATCAAATGAACAATTACAAGAGTTTCTTACAATCCTTGGTGAACCCACACTCTACGGACTAAAGTTACTCTTGCTGAATCCACGTTCATTGCTCTCTGGGGATTAATCTTCTAAGTGCTAAATTTACGAGATGACCACCACCTCTAGAATCCACTAAAGATCTTCACAAATGCCTTGGCAATCCAGCAAAGGACTTCACCATAGATGAAGAAATGATGGGATGAAGGCTTGAAGATGATCAATTCATGCTATAAGACTCTTAGATCAATTCATGCTCTAAGACTCTTAGAGCATGGTGTTTGAGATACTTGCACCATATGCTTAAGCACGAGAATAAAAAAAAGAAAAACTATAAAATAGATGTAATTTAGAGAATGACTAAGAAAATATTATAGCTAATGTTATAATTATTGGAGGCATTCAACCCAAAACCAACTAGCATTAAGTGGAGAGGTTTCTAGACTATATGAAGCAAACTTTGGTGGCTTAGAGAGGCAATGTGGGACAAGTCTCTAACACTCCCCCACGCATGTGACTCGGTTGCATGTGGAGGTGATAAAGAGATGAGAGAAATAGACCCAGGACAGATACTTGGGTTGTGAGGCCATTGAAAATTTAGCTTTGATACCATGTTAGAATTCTTTGATGCATCTAATCCAAAATCAGTTGGCATTAAGTGAAGAGGCCTCTAAACTATATGAAGCAAGTTTGGGTTGCTATTGGTTCATATAGTTTAAAGGCCTCTCCTCCTATAGCCAATTGGTTTTGAGTTGGATGACTCCAAAATTCTAACATGGTATCAGAGCTAGTCTTTGGTGGTCTCTCGAGCTAAATCTCCGACCTAGGGTTTGTTTCTCTTTATTTGTTTATCACCTCCACATGCGAACGGGTTGCATGTGCGGAAAAGTGTAAGATACTTGTCCCATATCGCTTCTTTGAGTCATCCAAGCTTGCTTTGTATAATCTGAAGGGCCCTCAACTTATAGCTAATTGGTTTTGAGTTGGATGTCTTCAAAAATTCTAATGGTTGACAATAGTGTCAATGGAGCTTTACTTGGAATAGTGTCAACGAGAACATGTGACAATGATAATCAACATTTGCATGACCTATTTGAGAAGGTTTTCTTTTTAAACCTTATAGGATAATTCCTCCATCCCAAATTGTTTGTTTGGCACACAAAGAAGAACTTAAAAATAATGTATGTCTTAAAATTTTCAATTTTTTTCACAAATTAAAAGTACTTAATGAGATCTTTTAATTAGTGAATTAAATTTTAGTACAAGAATACATTATTTTTATGTTCTTGTTTTCCATGCCGGACAAATAATTTGGGACAGGGGGAGTATTATTTAATTGACTTGAACAAACTAGCAATTAAGTTTAGGGTTCGGATCTTTGCATAAGAGTATTGCAATTGTCAGGATTGCAGTGGTTGTTTGCATCACCAAGTGCTGCATTGGGTAGTTGTACATGCTTCTCCCAAGTTGTGGCATTGCTCTGTAAAATAGCCATCTCTGTTGCATCTCTTACAATTTCATGTCAAAACTTGTTAATATCTCTATTTTTTGTTGTTGCGAAGATTGCTAAATAAATTTGTGTTATCCCTTTGGTTATGGTTATCATAATCCTAATCTGGATCTTACGATCCATTTGGGAACAATCGATCCGGATCGTGTAAATTTTTTTTTATAGGTAGGATCTTTCGATCTTGGTATTAGGATCTTATAGGATCATGGGATCCGAATCCAAATCCGATCTAATTTACAAGCCTTGTTTGTATTGTATGACATATTTTATTGTAAATTTTATGTTTGTTGTTTAAATACCAATTTATGTGATCAAAATAAATAATAAAAATTGAGTAGTATTGAATCAAATAGATTAAGAAAAACAAATTAGAAAACAAACATTTAAATATTGCGGTTATTTAAGAAATTAACTAGTCGGAAAAACAAATTTAGCTTTAGCCGAATTTGAGGAGGGCAAGATGATTGGAGAGACTATTTTTGTGAATTGAATCCGCTCCACCAGGGATGCTAACTACAAACCTTATCATTCGATTAAGCCACTCTTTTGAGTTATTAATCTATTTTCATATCCAGTTTTGTTAAATATTTTTTCTTTTCTTTTTATGCATTATTATAGATTGTAAAGTATTTTGTTATAGAATTCTTCTTCTTTACCTTCTTTTTTGATAAAATATAAAAATTTTACCATCGAGTTTTCTATTATATAATTTTATCTGTACATTTTACATGGAGTATTATATTTTTCACAATATCTTCACTTTTTTTAATAGAATAAAGGCTCATTTTGTGTATACTTTTTAAGAAATGTTTATTTAAATTAAATTATTGCGTAATTTGTCTTTTTTCGGTTGGATCTTACGATCCTTGATTTGATTCTACAATCCGATCCTGTAAACACCTCCAACGATCTAACTTAGGATCCCGATTTTGACAACCTTGCCTTTAGTTTCAGTTCTATCTATTTCCTTCATCATCTTCCCTTTTGGCTTTGCTCTTGTGCTCTTGGCACCTTAAATTTGAGTCAAATTGCTCCTATTGGTCCATTCAATGATCTTGGAATTGTGTCCAAACAATCTTAGATTATCATTCTTCTATCTTGTCCTCGATTGGTACTTCATATACTTCTAAAAGTGTGTTAATTTCTTAATTTAGTTTTGTTGTAGCCTGTATCATCCAGCCTAACATTTTGTACATCTTTCTTTTTCCTTTCCTTTTTGTATTCTTTTGGAAACAATGTTTGTTTTTTGTGAGTATTTATTACCAAAAAAATAAGAGAAGTACATGTTTAGGAAGGTATTCCTTCCATTACAAAAGGAGAAGATCTGAACTACAACCAAACAAAATAAATCTAAGAACTAATGATGCTAAAAAAACATATTAGTCTGGTTTGCTGAATGCACTCCTATGTACAGTTTTATTCTCTGGATGGAATTCAAGGACAAACTCAGAACCAAAGACAAGCTCTTTGAGTGGTGAGTCATTGCCAATGCAACCTGTCTACTTTCGGTCAAGAGGAGGAAAATTTGCAGCATCTCTTCCTCTCCTGCCCCTTTTGCAGGTCTGTCTGGCTGCAGGTTTCAAGCTTATGCAATATCAGAATGCCTTGTCATTCTTGGCAGGCTGAAGTTAACTGGTTAGTTAGCAAATTCAATGGAAAAAGCTTTCATAACATTGTTAGGAAGCTTGGGATTAGTTAAAATAAAGCTGGTGTTGGAGCTATCTTATAAAATTTCCCTTAAATTTTTTAAGCCTTCTGCATTTGCACAAACTCTAGAGGCCCGTCACTTACTTTCACCCACTTTGAGTGGGTTCTGGTGACTAGATTGAACTAGCTAATGTTTGTTATTTTGGTTGTCAACTTCTTGAGCAATCTTGTTATCCTCCAACTTCCAAATGATTGAATTTCTAGACTTTTGCTGACGAATGAGTTATATAGATGTTTTGACCTTCCTTGGCCAGACCAAGTAAACAGCCGATGCTACCCTTTTGCTATAATTTATCACCACCATGCCCCTTGCAGTCGTTACCTGAATTATCATCATCAGCTGATGATTTTCCCCCCCATATTCAAACATCATTTTTTCCCTCTATGCTTCTGAATTACTGCATGAAGTGACAAGGTGAATAATCAAGATTAAGGAGAAATTCAAATTACACACACTCTCTCTCTCTCTCATGGAAATCTAATGTGAGTCCAGTTGAGAAATTTTATGCTGCTTAATTTTGGAGAATTTATTTTTTCTTTGGCGACTTAAATTTATTTTGTACCACATCTTTGCAGTGTAGGAATGTTGTATGGCTTCCTGGATCTATAGCTGAAGCAACTGTTACGACTAATGTTTGCAGCGTATGCTCTCCAGGTTATCTAGACTCTGCTTAGTGTTTTATATGCGGCAACCTAGTTGATTTGTATGGTCATTTTTTTCATTTGTTATATTTAATTATTTGACAATTAATACTAATAATTCATGGGCGCTTACTTTCTCATTTAATATTTCTTGATGTTCTGATAGTAGACAATTGTTTCACAGGTCCTGTTTTCATGATTCAGTTTAAGTTTCGGCGGCTGGAGATACCACCAAACTACAATGTTGACCATTTAGGTATATCTGGATTTGAAGAGATATAGGGATTTGATTTATTTCATTGTTGCATTGGCTTTATTTTATGATGATAAAGCAGTACTCTTTTTTCATAATTTTTTGTATGTATTTAATTGATATTTGCCCTTCAACTTGTTGTCAGTTACTTAGTGGGTTTAATTTTATTTGAACTTAATCTTCACATAAATGTTTTCATTTTTGCACTTCATTTCGGTCTACTCATGGTTGTGGCTGCTTTCTTCACCTTGGGGTTGGGAATATTCTTCCAAATGAGTAGTTTTGTTATTAAGAATTATTTCATAGTCACTAGGGATGTTGTAGTTGAACAACAATTTCATTTTCAAAATTGTGAGCAGTTAATTCTCTCTTTGTGATTAAGAATTAATATGGACACAGATGGGACACACCGACTAACTTTTCCCCCCTCTTCTTTAGTGCTTTTGATGGATGTTGGGTGTTGAATGTATAATCACATTTTGCTTAGATTGTAATGAACAGATGATGCATTGGATGATAAGTTCTTTATCTTGTAACCAAACCAAGCCTTAAGTCCTATTAAATGGGGTCGGCTGCATGAATCCTTCTTCTCCATGCAGCTCTATCAAAGGCCATTTCGTTAGTCAAATTAAGTAGATCCATATCTCAATTTACAACGCTAGCCAACGTTAATCTAGACCTACCCGGTCCCGTAACACTTCCATCTAGCGTCACTGCATCGCATCTTTTTACTACTACCTCTATTAGTCTCTGTTGAATATGATCAAACCATTTCAATCGATTCTCTCTCAACTTATCTTCTATTGGTGCTACTCTTACCCATTCCCGAATATTCATTCTTAATTCTATCTTGTCTAGTTTTGCCACACATCCACCTTAGCATTCTCATCTCAGCAACACTCATCTTATGTACATGTTGTTTTTTGATTGCGCAACACTTCGTCCCATACAACATCACTGGTCTAATAGCCGTTCTATAGAACTTACCTTTTAGTTTAGTGAGTATTCGTTTATTGCATAGTAGTCCAGACGCACTTCTCCACTTCAGCCATCCCGCCTTAATCCTATGCGCCACATCCGCATCAATCTCTCTTGCCGTTGTGATAATTAACCCTAAATAACGAAAATGTTCACTCTTTTTTGTTGATGATTTATTAATTATTTAAGTCTAGTTTTTTTATTTTTATTATTTTTATTATATATATATTTTTCCAATATTGAATTAATGTTAACTTTTGTTAATTTTGATTGTTCGTGGATGTAATATTGTCATTTTTTTGACATCACAGTATCTCGTGTCCATGTCTGTATTTCTTAGCTGGTGAATCTTCAATTAATTAAGTTGGCAATTGTTGTTTGTAGTTATGATAAACACTGATTTTGCTACATATCTTGTCAGGTTGCATTGGAGGCTGTGATGAGATTTTGAAGCAGTTGGTAGAAATTTGTGGAACTGGTTCCCGCAATCTTTCAACCACACCTGGTGTGTAATAGATGCTTATTTAGTGTTATTACTTGAACAAATTGCAAGAGAGCATTTCATATTTTACAACCAGTTCATGGCTTATATGTACATTTTCTGTCTTTATCGTTAATATTGCTTTTGATAACTAATGCTTGAAAGAAATAGTTCCAGTAAATTATGTAATTGTCTAAAAGTAATACACCATCCCTGCATGCTACACCTATGCTGATCCTTCTAGTTCCAAATTTTATGAGATAAAAAGCAAGGAATAGATGTTTTTCTACATTTGATTATAATATACACTAGCTGACTTGGAACTAATATTGTATTATACTTCATAGTTTGCATAGTCCATCCTAATCATGCATTGCAGTATTTCCATGTGCTATAGTTTGTGAAGGATGAATAGATGGTGGTATGACTGCCGGAATGGTATACCAAAGGTTATCATTGTTTTCTTTGAATGAGTATTGCAACTTGATAACGGGATATTTTGTTAGAAATTCAGGATAGAAACTATGCTGTTCCAGACAAATTATACATTTGGCTTAAGAAAAATACTGCATGTTTTCAATACCGGTAAAACACTTTTTAAAAAAGAGATTTGAAAGAATTTTGGGGGAATATTAGATAAATGGGAAACTGATTGCAAATCAATGAAAACTTTGCACTCAGATTGATGTGCAATTAGTTCCCCCATTTCCCGTTAATTTGATATTTTGCCCAGAATTTTACAAGAAAAATTTATACAATGTAAGACATCAAAAGATTTTACAAATTGAATCATGTCTTATGCACTCACGTGCTCATAAGAGAGACTATTTATAGAAACTCTAATATATTTTCTTGCGATCAACCACGATCTGTATTCTGAGTAATGTAATATTTTCTTCAGCAAGAGGTCGAGGAACTGCTACATCCTCCAGCAGTGCCCAACGAAGTAATTCGAGGCAGATTGCTTGCACACACTGCAGGCAATATGGGCATTCTTCAAACGACTGTCCTTCACAAACTTCTCGCTCTTCCAGGGCTCGATCTCAGGGAATGAACCAGCAATCTGGTAAGATCTCTGTAAATTCTATTTTCCCTTATCACTAGACAATCTCTTTAGAATAATGTTCCATATTATATGATCAAATTAGGACTTGCAAGACAAATACATCCAGGGAGATGTGTGAGCAGGCATCCAAATATTTATGCATGCTTAGACAGAAATTACCAGGATCAGAAATTGGCACCAAAAATTTTAATATTTTGATGCCTGAAGAGGCTAGTTGCTTTCTTGTAGAATGAGTTACATGACTGATTAGGGTATCTTTGTGCCAGTTGTGCTTTGCTCACGTCCCCCAAAGGCACAAAAGCTCATCTTCTTTAAGAGAGATTCTGAACTGAATTATCACATAAGCTTCTAACCCTTGTTGACTACTCTACGCATGAGTTGAATAGTGTAGAGTAGCTTTTTCATCATCGCCATTGAGAGGTTCATATGTGGTTTATCTTATGATGCCTTCAGATAATGCAGGAGAATCTTCAATTCCTTGTGATACATGTGGTACACCATGCATTTTGCGTACTGCGAATACTGAAAGTAACAGAGGAAGAAAGTTTTACTCGTGTCAATCACAGGGCTGCAACTTCTTTGCGTATGTCAATCTAGACTTGTATTCGCATAGTTTTTGCATAAAATATTACTTGATATGAACTATATGTTGACCTCTTATTGGTTCTAAATCATTCCTTCCTTTTTCTTCCCATGTTTCCATCCCCCCATTTTTAATTAAAGCAAAAGCTGTCATGAATGCAGTTTTTAAAAAGATACCAAAGGGCCAAAAATGTTTTCCTTTATCTGTATCTGTTTTAATGGGATGAAGAAGCCTGCTTCCACAATTTAATACTTTCATTTGGTCCCTCACAATGCAGATGGGAGGATAGCCTCAACAACAGTAATAGGGGAAGAAGTGTTCCGCGTGCAAATGTCAGCAGCTCAGCATCCAATACCAGAGCAAGGGGTGGCCGTGGCAGGGGAGGCCGGAGTGGACGTGCTGTTGACACGACTTTTGTGTCAGCAACAGGTGATCCGATATCTGGTAGAAGGTGCTTTGTTTGTGGTGATCCTTCACACTTTGCGAATGTTTGCCCAAATCGTGATACATGATTCATGACGCCTCACCTACCTTAAAAGTAGCAAATGTTTGTACCTGCTTATTTTAGAATGATTGTGGGCTGTAATACAATATATATATATATATATTGTGGGTATCTTTTTTTGATATTATGCAATACTAACTTGCTAGTCTAGTTGATTCTGCTTATATTGATAGATCAAACATTTTTTAGTCACAGAAGTCCGAATTCATCACAAACTTGAAATTTGAACCATTAACTATTGACTGCTGATTGTGAGTTCATGAATGAATCTTGAATTTGAATTTGAATTTGAATCTTAATTTTTGTTTTCCTAATGACATGACATAAGAAAATACAAATTGATGGGGCTTTTCCCAAAATAAGCCAAAATATCAAGCTATTTCCCGAACTAGGCTTAGTTCGGACGAGATTTTCAAAATAGGCTAAAACGTGGTTATAAACCACGCTTTTACCGTTTTTGTGGTCCTGTGGAAAATTTGTAAAATCATAAAAGTTTGGAAAATTTACAAACCACGCTCTTTTTTTTTTTTTTTTTTTTTCAGAAAACGTGGTTAGGAACCGCGCTTAAGTAAAATATAAAAATGTGTTTTGAAAAAACATTTTCAATAAAACCCAAAACGTTGCACTCACTCTTCAGTCTCACGTTCACTCTCTCTCTCTCTCTCTCTCTCAGACACACAGCCACCACATTTACACTCACATCTTTTTAATATATATAAATTTTATTTTATAAATTTGAGACCAATATTAAATATATATAATAATAATTTATAATAGCAAATAATAATAAACTACATAATTTTTGTAAATATAAATCATTTTTATATAATTTTTATCTTTCGAGTGGTTAGAATTAGTTTTTTACAAATTAAATTAAAACAACCATACGTATGTATATAATTTGTTCAAAAGTTAACATAATAATTATTTTTTACCCTTAAATGATAATTATTTTTTATTTTTTATTTCTTAACCAAAGTAATTTTTAATTTTTAACAAAAAATTCTAAAAATCAAACCATACATAGTCTAAAAATCTTTTGATAAGTCATTTCTTACGTTGGTAACTTATTTAATTATTTGTTAATTTTACGACATTTTTACAATCTAAGGCATGTTTGGTAACAATTTCATTATCAGTTTTCAATTTATATTTACAAAAATTTAAAAAATTATGATAAAAACTTGTTTGATAATTTTTTTGGTTTATAAATGGTTGTCTCAATTTGTAAATTTGAGAAAAAAACGTAAATTCAAAAAATGAGTTTACGTTGGTTTTTAAATAAAAATTTAAAAATTTTACTAACAAATTTTTTTTTCAATTAATTTTTTTTCAAATAAATTCAAAAAATGAGTTTACGTTAGTTTGTAAATAATTTTTTTTTTCAAATAAAATTAATTGAAAAAAAATTTTATTAGTAAAATTTTTAAATTTTTGTTTAAAAACCAATATAAACTCATTTTTTGAATTTATATTTTTTCCTTAAATTTACAAATTGAGACAATCATTTATAAACCAAAAAAAATTATCAAACAAGTTTTTATGATAATTTTTTTAAATTTTTGTAAATATAAATTGAAAACTGAAAGCGAAATGGTTACCAAACATGCCTCAGATGGTAAAAATGTCGTAAAATTAACAAATAATTAAATAAGTTACCAATGTAAGAAATGACTTATCAAAAGATTTTTAGGCTATGTATGGTTTGATTTTTAGAATTTTTTTTAAAAATTAAAAATTAATTTGGTTAAGAAATAAAAAATAAAAAATAATTATCATTTAAGGGTAAAAAATAATTATCATTTTAACTTTTGGGCAAGTTATATACATACGTATGGTTATTTCAATTTAATTTGTAAAAAATTATTTCTAACCACTCGAAAGATAAAAATTATATAAAAATGATTTATATTTACAAAAATTATAAAAATTATATAGTTGATTATTATTTGCTATTATAAATTATTATATATATTTAATATTGGTCCCAAATTTATAAAATAAAATTTATATATATTAAAAAGATGTGAGTGTGTGAGTGTGTCACAGAGAGAGTTATAAATTATTATTATATATATATAATATTGGTCCCAAATTTATAAAATAAAATTTATATATATTAAAAAGATGTGAGTGTGTGAGTGTGTTAGAGAGAGAGAGAGAGAGTGAGCATGAGAATGAAGAGTGAGTGCAGCTGTTGGCTTTTTTGGCTTTCGAAGGGTATTTTAGTAAATGCGAGCGTGCTAGCAATGATCAATCAGTCCTTACAGAAATTATAATTGCCAACCAATTATCAGACGATTGTGTTGTAGTTCTTTCAGCCTCAATGAAGAGGACTTTTACTGGTGGCTTGACTTAGGAGAAATTAAGAGAAATAACAGTTTAATATGAAGAACAATCGAAGCATTTCATAAAAATGAACACTTACAATGGTTCAAACTCAGCCTCGAAGAGGTTTACAGCAACAGCCTACTTGAATCTACTTGAAACTACTCCTATGAATCGAAGTGCAGTGCGGGTATTTAAAGAACAGGTATTTAAAGTGCAGGTATTTAGAGTACAGGAAATGTAAAACTGGAAAAGAAAATATGAAGTAAAGACTGGTTTGTATGATTTGAGTCTGAGGGCTTTTTCTGGGGGCTTCCCTGCTATTTATACTCGTCAAGGATGACCTTCGAACTGCACTTCAAACCGTCGAACTGTTCCTCCATGATTGCTGATCATGCTGCCTTAGAAGTAGTTCCACTACGCCATCACTTGCAGTTAAGCTTCCCTCTTGTATTTGAATTTGAATATGAGTAACCGTTGAAGCCACGTCACCTTGTATCTCTTTACTGATCCAGTGCTACTCAGATCATGTGAGAACCAATTTTCACTGCCACGTGTACGATCAGGATCGAAGACTTAAGCAGCATCCCTATATTACCCTTGCTTTGCCACGTGTCGAATCGTAATTGGCTTTTACAAAATATGTAGCCAACATTACCCCCCGCACTAATATACCCAATACTTGGTGATATTAGTGGATCAAAAGCTTTTCCCGCGCTTTTGGAACGTGCATGGAATTCATCTTCAGGAAACGTAACCGTCACCTATTCGGTGATCATTTGCATTAACTCTCAATTTGTTTGAACATCCCAATACCTCAGCATTCGAATGGACTATGACTCAATCAACTTTTCTTTCTATTGATCAAGCATACGAAGAGCCATTGAGTAATGCTGCTTCCCCTCGAAAGAATCTCCACGCATTCATTAGCCACCTTTACCCGCCCTTCTATTTTCAGGTCATGGAGGCTTTTACAAATTATCAACCTTTGGACTACGAACATATTGCTCTTAATCCTTCGATTCACAATTTCGCAGATACAGGGAGTTCTTCCTCTAACCTCCCCTTGTACTTTGAACAACCTATTCTCAAGTCTTTGCTTCGACAAGTCGCAAATATGGACCTGGGAAGTTCTTCTTCACAAACCTCTGCTTGGGATGAAGCTACAACTTTTTCATTTTCTGGGGCTTCCGGCTGGACAAGCTGGTCAGCACCTGAGTCCTGGGATTTGAGGAAACGAATCAACCACCATTTCGTTGAGTTCACTGACCCTTTAGATTTTCCTTTTTACGCTCGAAGTTCAGTGGTGTATCCTTATGTGCCCATTGACCTTCGACGTAGTTTGGAGGAGAATCTGCTTGTGGCCTGGTACACATCTTCCATGCCCACAACGACAGTTCTTGTTGCCCGACGCCCAGAAGAGGCACAAGGGTACAACCCATCATTTTTAGCCAAGAAGGCGAAGATTTGTTCTTCTGACTGGCTTGATTTCATTAATGCCTTTGTTCCTTCCGCTCCCGTGCCATCTCTTGTAATAGAAGCATCCACACCCTCTTCTCCATCTTCTCCACCTTCTGAAATTGAAGCATCCACACCTTCTCCATCTTCTGAAACAGAACCATCTACTCCTTCTTCTCCTCCCACTCTTTCCTGGATAGAGAAACTAAGGCTTGCCCTTCCAATGGACAAAGTCTTTCTACCTTACAAACCTCCATCATCCCCTTCTCCAGCTGAGCGGAAACAAGCTCAACTTCTGCTTGCGGCTTTCTCTCACTTGCCCTTCAATGTTCTTGAGGATGACACCCCTCTCAAGAACTTTCGATGGGCTTGTGATATTCTGACTAGGGGCCATGTCCTTAACCCTATTGCCCAAGCAGAACTTCACCTGTTCCTGGACCAACTTCCGGTGCTTCTCTATTGGCATCAGAATTCTAAGGTCACCATACAATCTTTGGATCAACTTTCGTCTCTCCGAATTCATGCCCAATACGAAGCAGAGAACTTCATCGAAGAGTTCGATGACTTCAAGAATAAAGAGTCTGCGTATTGGGATGATTTGGTTATAGATGAGTTGGAACAAACATTGAGGGATGAGGCTTTCGAAATAAAGGCTGAGGAACTCTACTACGAAGTGAGAGCACACCAACTTATGCAGCCAACATTAGAGGAGATAGAAGAAATAATAAAGAAAGAACAAAAATTCATTGACCATTGTTGGACAAAGTTTCATGATCTTGTTATTTATTCCATTCCTTATTTTTATGAGCTTGAATTTGTACCCAGATAAGATTACTTGATGTAATTACCTTGGCTTTAATACAAACAAAGTCTTTCTATATTTGACATTGTCTGACTCTGTTTCCTTTTTGTCTTCAAAAGCCAATTCAGAGCTTCGAATTGAACCATCTTATCCTTAAAATCTGGATTCAATTGTTTTCAATGAAACACTAAAAGGAGCCAACATGTCTTTTTCCAATTTATGGAGTAAAACTGACAATTCTGGCTAATTTCATCTAGAATTAGTGCTTCGTATTTAACAATCTTATCCTTCGAACATAGATCCAATCAATTCCCAATAAGGATGTTTAGATGCATTTTCCAATTTATGGATTATGGTCGTCAACTTTTGTTAATTCTTGTTCAGAATTGGTGCTTCGAATTTAACAATCCTTTCCCCTAAAGCCTGTTTTAATCATAACCAAAAATATAGTCATGGTTAATACTGACTAGTCTTGCAACAGTCCATACTTTCAACAATATGGAAATTGCCCTTGGGATATACTGTTTTAACCGAACAAACAATTCTTTGTTTATATGCAAACCAACTATTGGTTTGGATGTTTCGAACAGTAATTTTCCTCTTTAAGTTTTGCTTCGAAAGCCGTTACTTTGATTAATAACCTCCAAACAGGTCTTTAACCCTTTTGAAGCAGACCAATATTCGAGCAGTCTAGCATCTTTAAACATGTAGTATGCTTCGAAGCCGGCTTCTATATTTCGAAGCCGTCGTTGTTTGATTTTTTGGCGCCAAAATCTCATTTCGAAGCCAAATATCTTGCTTCGAAGTTGGCGTCAACATCCGGAATGTGCTTTTTCCCTCCAAAACTATCAATATTGGAAGGGACTCCTTGTATTCGTACTTTTAGTACTTAACGACTTACGCAATATATTTTCCAGACACAAAGCTTCTAAAACCCTTTTGTTTCGTGCTCTGAAATCACTTGCCTTTTAACGCACAAACCCTTATATCTCTCACTTCTCTTTACTTCCCCCTTTTCCTTTTCGAAAAACGTACCATCAATGGCTTCTTCTTCACCAGAAGTGCCAATCATAGAGCGTGTGAGCTCATCCGTAGCCTTGAAAAGACTCATTGACGTGGAATGTGAGAAGTACAAGGCTGGGAGGAAAAGCGCCATTGACGGACGTATCTTTGTCCCTCGTCGTCATGAGCAGCAAGACTACGTGCTCGGGCCAATATTCAAGGAGGTCCCTACTGAGCTCCCAGCTCTATATCCTCGTCTGGAAAACCAATGTCTCCTTTATGAAGGTGGTCTCGATTGGAGGAACTGGAGAATCAATCGCCCCCACCGATGTTGGCCCACAACAAGACCGGAGTGGCAAGAATGGTATGATCGGGTCATCCCTGCGAGGACACTGGACCTTCAAGAACTCTGCCTTCTCGATGCTCTCCGACTATCTAGGGTAACTATCTCGGAGGACCCTTTCTTAATCCCTGCTGCTTTATGTTTTTGGAACCCTATCTTCAATTTCTTTCAATTTAGATGTGGGATGATGGCTCCTACTGTTCTTGACATTTGCCATCTACTAGGAGTATCTCCTATCGGTATCCTCATTACACCAGATTTCCCTGATTTAACAGTCTCTTTTTCCCTCCCCTCTCTTAACTTATCTTACAACGATTTTGTTAGAGCTGAGAATAAAAAAGAGGGCCCAGTAACTGATAGGGAATTTTTTTCCTTTTTGTTATACTGGCTTTGCAAATTTCTCTTCTGCACTTCCTCTCAAAGAATCATGCCTGAATTTGCTCCTCTTGCCAAAGCCTTTGTTTTGCAAAAAAGGGTAGCCTTAGCCCCATATATTCTAGGTCATGTATACAGAGTTTGTTCCCTCTTTTGCGAGAAACCCTTAGATGCTAATCAAGGGGGGCCATTCTGGATCCTTCAGCTTTGGCTTTTCGCTTATTTTACTGAATTACAATCCGAATGCCTAAAATTTTCTGGGTTACACTCTCTTACCCATGGCATAAGACTGGCCAATGCTTCCCTTTATCCTTCTACTTTTGCCTTTTATTTCTCTTTCTTCCATCAACTACCAGCTGCCCTTCCTATTCACCGTTTCCGTCCCTTCGAGACCAACACAGGTCTAACTTGGTTGAGTCACTTCTTAAGTGATAGGCTCTGTGCTTCGCCTATTCACAAGGACATATGGGCCTCCCTTCTGCTTCCTAGGGAACTGTTTATCGGGACCACGAACCCCAGAGCTTATAAATGTATAGCAGAGCCTTATTGTCCTGCTCAATTTGCTAGACAATTTGGTTTCACACAAGGGGTCCCAATACCTCTCTGCAGCAACACCAATCTGAGCCTTACCAGGAGAGATCTGAAGGTTAGGAAGTCAAGGCTGGAGGAGGCAACCTTCAAATTCTTAGATGACTTGGCTAATTTTGAGTACACCCCTTTCATTCCTGAAGGTACCGCATTGAAGAGATACCAAAATTGGTGGGAAAATAATATGGAAATCTATTTAGCCATTTCACCTTAAAACCTACTGGAGGTGTTAAATGTGGCCAAGCCCAAGGGAGCTGAAACTGTCCCTTCCTCCACTGTGCCTCCTACAACCCAGTCCATTTCTGCTACATCAACTCCTTCAAAAGCCACTCGGGCTGCTTCAAAGAAAGGTATATGCCTTTGTTTTCTTTCTTTAGACCACCTCTATGATGCTGGTTATCTTATTTTTGATTCTTCTTCTGTGAAGGTGGTCAACAGCAAAAGAAGAGGAAACTGCTCGAGCCTGAAAAGAAAATAACTGTGGTGCAAGAAGAAGAAGAAAAAGTAGAAGAAGAAGATCAAGAGCACGAGTCACCCTTGATAAGGAGGACAAGAGTGACTGATTTGGTTCAAGAGGAGACAGCTGCTAAGGAGGTAGAGGAGGAGCTTATCTTCAGGGAATCCGAATCTCAGACTGAAACAGCTGAGAAGACAATTGAGGAGCAAACAATGCCAATTCACAGAAAGAAGAGAAGAAAGATTACTGTCTCTCCCTCCGATTTTGCTGAGGACTCTGATTCCGAGACAATTGCCCAAGCAATAGAAAAAAGAAGGAAAGTGACTGCTTCAACTACTACCTTGGTTGAAGATCCCATTCATGAGGCAGCTGCCAAGGCCGTAGACCAAGAACATTCCAAGGCCATAATTGTCTTCGAAAGGGCTGAGAGGAAACGGCAGCAACAAATTTTAAGAGAAGAAGTTGCTGCTGCCGATGTGTTACAAAGAGAAATAGTAAGAAGGCAACAGGCTGCCGAACATTACTCCCTTCGCAGCTCTCCCATTAGTACTAATACCACTGGATCAAGTAATTTCTTTCACACTTCCGTTGTTTTTCCTTTGTCAACTTTTAATACTGAATTTTGACAGTCCCTTGTATTTCTTCCTCTTGTAGCAGCAGCTACTGCATTCATCTTTCCAGCGAGGCCTCCCTCAATTTCAGTTGAAGTTGACCAGATGCAACATGTGAAAACCATCCAAATCATGCTCCCACTCTCCAAGCCTATATTCGATACACCTTCTTTGAGTCCAAGCATCTCTGCGTCTCTTTTTCTTGGCTTAGAGCCATATCTTCCTTTTTTGTCTTTTAATCTGCCTCAGTCTACTTCTTCTTCGAGCCTTGCTCTTCCTCCTTCCTTCACAGAAATTCCAAGTGCTACTCCATCTCTGATGGCAGTTGATTCCTTTACAGATGATGCTGGTAGTCTTCCAATTTATAGTTCATCACCTTTGCCTACTTCCAGTCCCTCTTCTCTTGATTCATTGGTGGCCAAGACCATAGAGGCTGCCAAAGATACTCCTTTCACTTCTCCTATCCCCATGCAATCCTTTGGGCCTTTTACTACAACACTCTCTACACCCTTCATGTCTATGGATGAGGTGGACATCTTTGAAGCCAGGCTGGCTAGTTTCTTCGACATACCCTCTACCTCTCCATCATTCAATGCTGAAGCTGAACCATTAGTCCTGGCTGACTCCTTGCTTGAGATTTTTGAGAGTTCTTCCTTCAGCAGCAAGCCTTCTACACCTTTGATAGACATGGACACATGCCTAGAACTGCTAATTTCTTTCTCAAGGATTCCCTTCGAGGCTCTGCAAAGGCCAATAATCAAAAATGGGTTTCTTCAATGCTGCAAAATTGCTGAGCAGTCTGGCATGAATGCTTCAAGTCATCTATCTCAGGCAGTAGCTACTGTTGACTTCTATCTCAACATTTGTCATGCTGCTAAGGCTGCGGATGAGAAGCTGGCTAGGGACCAGAGTTTTGTCTCTCAAGTGCATACTGAAGTATTAACTCTGAAAGAACAACACTCTTTTGCCTCCCACTTTCGAGTCCAACTGCTGGAGAAGAAAGCTCAGCTTGAAGAGGAATTAGCTGCAGTAAACCAAGCCTTGGTTCGAACTGATACCAAATTACACATCACCAACCAAGGGCTGGCTGATCGAAAAGAGGACATGGCTGCAGCTATTCAACTGTTTCTATCACTTAGTAATAGGAAATCTACTGTTCAAAAACAATTAAGACATTGTAATGACTTCTGGGCCGATTTGTGGCACAATGTACTCAATTCTTTATAAAAGAACAAATTTTGTCGATCATTTGAGCAGACTTGTGTTTTTTTTGTATTTAATGTTTATGTTATCCCTTGTGTTTCCCAAATGGTTGGAAAATAAGGCTTCAAATATCTGCCATTAACCTTTTTGGGATGTACATAACCATTCAAATTTCTTAAATGGTATGCTCCAAAAGGCAGAACTCTATGAATTTGGTATGGTCCCTCCCAGTTAGGTGACCACTTGCCAAACTTGTGGCTTTTAATTCCTATTGGGAGTATTGTTTTCCATACCAAATCACCTTCATCGAAACCAATGTGCTTGACTTTCTTATTATAATTCTTGGCTGCTTTCTTCTTTTGGAAAAGAATGCTATTTAATGCCAAAATTCTGGCTTCATCTATGCCTTCTAATTCCAAGCACATACTTTGATGGTACTGCTTAGGATCTAACAGGTCTTGGCATCTTACCCTCAAAGATTTAACATTAATTTCCACAGGTAAAACTGCATCATGCCCATATACTAAGGCATAAGGAGTAACCCCTGTGCTTGACCTTGGGGAGGTTCTGTAAGCCCATAACACATCTAACAATAGGTTATGCCAATCCCTAGGATTATCCTCCACAATCTTTTGTATTCCTTTTTTCAAGGACTTATTGGATGATTTAGCTTGACCATTGGCTTGTGCATAATAGGGTGTGGAATTAACAAGGCTAATTCCAAACTCTGCCACAAAAGACTTCACCATTTTCCCATCGAACACAGTCCCATTATCAACTGTTATGGTTTGTGGGATGCCAAATCTATGGATCAGATCTTTAATGAACCCAATAACCTCTGTTTGGTCTACAGCCTTGTATGGCTTAGCTTCGACCCACTTAGTGAAGTAGTCAGTGGCCACTAGAATGAAACAATGATGCTTCGAAGAGGGTGGGCGTATTTTTCCCATCATATCCATGGCCCATCCTCTGAATGGCCAAGGCTTCACCACTGCATGTAAATCAGTTATGGGCACATGCCTTATTGTGCCATGCTTCTGGCATGCCTGGCAACCCTTTGCATATTCAATGCAGTCTTTAAGGATAGTTGGCCAATAGTAGGAATGCCTTCGAAGCAACCACCTCATCTTCACACCAGGCTGATGAGCACCACAAATGCCTTCATGAACCTCAGCCATAGTTGTTAATGCTTCTTTTGGGCCTAAACATTCCAGCAATAGGCTATCTCCCTCTCTTTTGTAGAGAGTATTACCATATATCATGTATTGCATAGACTGCAACTTGGTTTTCCTGCTAGCCTTCGAAGATGGACCAGTTAAGTATTGCATTATTGGATGTCTCCAATCTTGCTCTTGTAAGTCATTATTATTGACTTCCAAGACCACATTCCTTTTATTCAAAGGTGGTATGAATTTTTGATATGTCGTTTGGCTTATGTCCCTTTGGGCATTATCCCTTCTCTTGAAGTTCGAAGCTTTCTGAGCCACGTCATTAGCTCTATTATTCAAGAATCTTGGAACATGAGTCACATTTGCTACTTGAAATTGAGAAAGCAGATGTAATGCAACAACATAATATGGCAGAATACTTATGCTTTGACACTTGAAAATCCCTTTTACTTGGTTAACCACCAATTGAGAATCCCCAAATATGTCCACTGCATGTACTTGTAATCCAATCAGGATTTCTAGTCCTACTATTAAGGCTTCATATTCAGCCTGGTTATTGGAACAGCTAGCTTCATCCACTCTGAAACCATGTGTGGTTTCTACCCCTTGTGGAGTTTTAATCACAACACCAATTCCAATTAAGCCATTGGCTTTCGATCCATCGAACCACATTTGCCATGGCTCAACACTGGCCATACCAAGTTCCATAATCTCTTGACCTTCTGTTTGAGATAGATGGTCTGCCAAAAAATTGGCCAGGACTTGCCCTTTTACTGCCCTTTGAGGGACATATTCTAAATGAAATTCTGATAAGGCTAGTATCCACTTGCCAATTCTTCCCCTCAACATAGGTCTAGATAACATGTACTTAACCAAATCTGTGGTTGCAATTACCAAGACAGTTGTAGGTAAAAGATAATATCTTAATTTCATTGCAGCAAAATACAAAGCAAGACACAGCTTTTCAACAGCTGAATATTTGCATTCACAAGAATTTAAAAACCTACTAAGGTAATAAATAGCTTGCTCCTTGCCTTCTTCATTGTCTTGGGCCAAGAAAGCTCCCAATGAATCTTCTGCTGCAGCTATGTACAACTTCAAGGGCTTATCACCCTTAGGTGGCATTAGCACTGGAGGGTTAGCCAAGTAGGCTTTGATTCCTTCGAAAGCAATTTGATGCTCTGCTGTCTACATAAACTCCTCTTCATCTTTCAGCCTTAAAAAGGAAGAAAATACTTTAGTTTTCCCTGCAGTGTTAGAAATAAACCTTCGAAGAAAGTTAACCTGTCCAAGAAACCTTTGTAATTCTTTCTTACTTGATGGAGGCTTGACTTCAATGATGGCTTTGGCTTTATTCTGATCAATCTGTATTCCTTTCTTGTGCACTACATAACCCAAGAAATTTCCAGATGATACACCAAAAGCACACTTAAGGGGATTGAGCTTTAATTTGAACTTTCTCATCCTTTCAAAGGCTGCTTCTAAATGAAACAGATACTCCTCCATGGACTGGGATTTCACTACAATGTCATCAATATAACATTCTAGATACCCTCCAATGAGATCATGAAAGATGGTGTTCATAGCCCTCTGATATGTAGCCCCAGCATTCTTCAAGCCGAATGGCATTTTAACCCATTCGAAGGTGCCAATATTTCCAGGACATCTGAATGCTGTCTTATGGATGTCCTCCTCTGCAATGCAGATTTGGTTATAACCAGAGTGTCCATCCATCATTGATAAAACCTGATGCCCTGCTGAACTGTCTACCAACAGATCCACTATAGGCATAGGGTACTCATCTTTTGGAGTTGCTAGATTCAAGTTTCTGAAGTCAATGCATACCCTCATTTTACCATTCTTCTTGACTACAGGCACAATATTAGATAGCCATTCTACATACCTGGCTGTCCTAATAAAGCCTGCCTTGAGTAGTCTAAGAATCTCTTCTTTAACTTTCTGAATTACTTCTGGACTCATTCTTCTTGGTTTCTGCTTGTATGGCTTGAAATTAGGCTTCATAGGGAGCCTATGTTCCACTAATGACCTATCCAATCCTGGTAGTTCATTGTAGGACCATGCAAAGCAATCTTTGTATTTCTTCAGAACAACAAATAACTGGTCTTTGTCCAGAACATTCAAGCAAGCACTTATATAAGTGGGCTGTTGTATAGAACCCTCCCATAAATTTACTTCTTCTAAGGGGTCTTGTGTCTGAGAACTTATTGAAACTTCTTCTTTAGTTTCTTCTACCTTCGAGGCAATCTTCTTACCTTGTTCTGCTTTTAGGTTCTTTAGTTCAACATCTTTACCCTCCTCCTCATAGACAAAATCTGTCCATAAGGCATCCTCCTCCTGTATCTCCTGGACCTTTGTCTCAATGTCCAATGCACAGTATTTCCCAAGGGTCAAAATTCTGACCTGTTGCTGCTCCTGTTTACAGCCAATTATCATGGCTTCTCTTTCTTGCTCCTTGTAGCCGTCCCCGAACGCCCCGGGAGGATGACTCCCGTTCGGTTCGTTTTATGGGTCTACTACAGTTCAGGACTCAAATTGTCACGGTTCTTAATCTGAACCAAAGAGTCCAAATCTGGCAAATCGTTTTGAAGAAAAACAGATTTTTTGAAAAGTAGTACCAAACATGAACTGCTTTGCCAGATACAGAGTCGCCACCTAAATATTTTTAAAATGGAAAATTTAGGAAACCCTGACTCGGTGCCGAAGGCCACGTGTCCGTCATCACCAAAGTTGTCTTGGCTCGGGAGCTTGGGTACGATCGGGGAAGGTCAGCTATGAGCACCCCCTTTCGCCCGGTCCGAAGACCGGCCTCTACTAACCATGGTATCCATTTTTGAAAACGTTATGTGCTCTTGTTCCAATTATTAGCCTAGAATTACTATGTTATGCGCACAGTAAACAAGTATAGACTAGATTGCCTAATTTGGAAACAAGCATTGCATATCCGTTTGTTTTGAAAAGTGCTTTGGGATTTGCTACTCGCAAGTAGGCTAAAACACGGATTTCAACGAGTTTTTCCAACTCAAGCAATCCAACCTCTACCCACAGGCATTCAAACAATTTATCTCATATAAGCATTTAGCCACATGGTAAGCCTACTGTCATGTTAACATTCGCACGCATGCAATATGCTAAAGCATAAATACTTACATTGTACTCCGTGCCAAAACAAGAAACTAGTTAGCCAACATGCATGTCCTAGTTCATGTTAAGTGGCTAATGCATCGCATACAGAACGTGATTAGGATAGGCTCGGCTAACCCTAAAATGGCATGTGAAATGCAATCATTCGGTGCACGTATTCAAGTTAGTTTTGAAGATACAATGCAGTTTGTATGATGTACCGAGCCCGGTGCATGCAATACTTTATGGATGAATGCACGCATGCATAGCATAAGGTATGCTAAAATAAATATGCGTTAATCTACCATCGTAAGCAGGTAAATAAAAGGGTAGAAAGAGGTGAGGGTTGGAAGACAGGCACACCACTCAACCACACTTATTACAGATTCGCCCCCCGCCCGGAGGGACCAAAAGAATAATACAAATTAATTAACTACGCAAGCTAATTAAATATTACAAATTGCCTAATTAGTTAACAAATTAACTAAGCTAGAAGAAAATAGTAAATCTCCTCGGGAAGAGAGCCCAATGCAATGCATGCTCGGTCTTGTTCGGAATTGCACTGCCATGCGCAAGCTGCCCCTGTTTTCCCTGCTTTTCTCCTCTGAAGACTGCCAAAGTCTCAAGGATGCCTTTTTGGACACTGGAGAATACCACCGGCTGAATAGAATCACCACCGGCAGTGAATTGTGGTCACCGGCACAAAATTCATCCATCGGCTGTTGATTTACTGTCGGCCGGCAGAAAATGTTGCCGGTCGGCAGAAAATACCTGCAGAACCTGCAACTCACAGCAACAGAGGGGAAAACTTGCATGGCAACACAATTCAAACCATGTATGCACCAATCATATCCCCTATCATGTTTGCGACTCAAGGGAGGATGCGCCTCGATTCTCGGGCCATCAATCACGCATTTCCATACATGATGGCCTAAAGAATCAAGTGTGCACTTTCATGTCAAATGAAATGCAAACCAATCAAACAAAACAAGGCCCAATTCCTATCACCAAATCAAGGAACAAGGCATGCATGCAAGATGCAATGCAACCTAGGCATGCAAGCTAAGGATGCAACATGGCATGACAAGGCACTTGTGCGAGCATACTAGCAAACATGAGGCAAACATGCAACCAAGCAAATGATGGTCTTAAACATGATCTAGGTGACTCTAATTAGGCCTAAAATCAGTGGCCAAAACCAAGGAAATGAAGGCCAAAATGCACACACACATGCATGCAATCATGGTCCCACACCTTAAGCATAAACAAGGCAACTCTTAAGCACACTTAAAGAGACCAAACAATAGACAATTAGCATGCAACACAAGCTCTGAAATCATGTAAAACATGGTGCCAAACCAAGCAACAAGGCGAGCTAAATGTGCAACAATGGCCCCAAGCATTCAAGGCTCGCCAAAGAAGTAATGGACTACACTTAGTACAATCACACATGGCAAGACTTAGGCGACCAAAATCAGAGTTTTAACACATATAACTAAGCCCAAAAGGCCAACTAGATGGCATCTAAATGGTTTGAATCCGAAGGCATGCACAATGGTCAAAACATAGGGCATACAACACATGCTCATAAGGCGTTAAAGAGGCATGCAAGGCAAGCGTATGAGCATGTCAAAGGGACTGAAATAACATGTTAGGTGGTTCCAAACCACCAAAATGATGCAAGCAACACATGCTACACATTCACATACTTGAGGCATACAAGCCCGACAAGCCACAAATGCAAAGGAGTTATACTAAGCATGTCAAAATCGATCCAAACAACTATGGACAGACCTAAAGCATGGCAAAATAAGCACAAAACATTCACAAGGCTAAGCCTAAAACATGCTCGAACAAAGGCTAACAACCTAAGGCATATTAAGGCAATTACAAGGTATTACATGGTAGGTATGCTAAGCATGCATGGTGTACCAAAACCAACACACAACATGATTATATTATGGCATAATAAGCATGAAATGCAGCCTAGACATGATCAACACACACTCTAACATAGGCTCCCTCAAGAGGCCAAAAATGGTCCCTTTCAAGGACAACAAGGAGAGGGGGTGGCCCTCCCCTTTTAGAGACTTCAAGGCACCATCTCCACCACTGAAATCCCTCAAGATTTCAGTGGTGAAGAGGCCCAAACACCAAAGTCTCGAAACTTGCACAAAATAGCACAAAAATGGGGCCTTTCAAGGCCTAAGGGTGGTCAAACACACCCAAACCACAAAACACTCTTAACAAACAATCAAGAGGGCCTAAAAACAGAACTTTTTTATGTTATACACCAAACACAAAAACAGCTCTAAGATAGATAGAAATAGGATGCAAAAATGGGGAATAAAAGGGAAGTTTCTTACCCTTGAAGCCTTTCTTCAACAATGGTGGTCTTGTTGCCTCCTTAAGCTTCAATCCAGTCAAAAATAGCAAGAACAAGCCCTTAGAACCTCAGTAGCCAAAGGAAGGTGGAGCACTAGGTGCTTGTGTGCAATAGTATGAACTAAAACACACACAAGAGTAAAAAGAGGGGAAGGTATAGATATAGGATAGATATATGTCCTAAAGCTAAAACCAGAGCTCCTCTAACTCTCCTCTTCAATTTTCCTAACCCTAGAACAAGGGAGAGAAGGCCTCCTCTTATAGAGGAGGCAATCTTGTAATGTTTAGCAAGTAAGCAAACAAGAGGGGCATCCCTCCATACACGTGTATGGAGGGGAAGCAAATGCCATCCAGCTGTTTCAAAATATCTCCAAAAGCAGCTGAACAGTAGTCGGCCGGCCAAAAATGTCATTTTGACAAAATTGACTGCCGACCGGCAACAAAGAGTGCCGACCGGTAATATACATTGCCGGTGGACACAAACAACAGCCGGTGGCCTCTAGCCACTGCCGGTGGTGTGTGGGGATGCCTCACAAGGCATTCCCTGCCCCTCCAAGGCAAGACACAGGTGTTTGGTGCAAAACCAGACACAAAACGGTCAAGTTTGGAGATCCTGAGGCAAGGCGCGTAGCCGAGACCTCCGGGAACTCCAAACGAACACAAACAAGGATGATCACCGAGTGTTCCAACGGTGACGTCCAAGTCTTGAGGACGGTCAAAAATGGGGTGTCTACAGTTGCCCCTCTTTGACAGAACTCGAAAGTCATAACAATGACGGGAGTGAATCTCAAAGCCCAGAGACGACCCATTTTTGACAAGGCTGAAGACTTGGACAAACGCGCAAGACAAACAAGGTATGCGCCCGAAGGCAGGGGCAAAATGCAACTGAAAATGCAAGAAGCCAAGCATAACTTATGATCATGCAAAGAAAGCTGTAGCGAAGCACACATGCAACAGTTTTAAGCTAACATACACCAAACTACACTACAATGCAGAAAGGATGTAAGAGAATTATGCAATTCTCAATACGTCTCACTCGGAGGATACAATACCTGTGCGGCTCGTCCGGTTGCACCGGCCTCAAATGAACCGTACATACAATATCGTGCCTGAAAAGAAAACAAACTTAACAGGTACAATGCCGTTAGTAACATGCATGATAATGCAATCGAAAGTGCGCAACAATGCATGCTATGTGTATAGAGAAATGGTAGGATTGAACACATGTGAGCAAAGCAATGCACGCATGCACGCAATGTGTATGGAAAGAGAACTTGAACACATGTGAGTAAAGCAGTGCACGCATGCACGCAATGTGTATGGAAAGAGAACTTGAACACATGTGAGTAAAGCAATGCACGCATGCACGCAATGTGTATATAAAGGAACTTGAACACATATCAGTAAAGCAATGCACACGTGCACGCAATGTGTATATAAAGGAACTTGAACACATATAAGTAAAGCAATGCACACGTGCACGCAATGTGTATATAAAGGAACTTGAACACATATAAGTAAAGCAATGCACACGTGCACGCAATGTGTATATAAAGGAACTGAACACATATAAGTAAAGCAATGCACACGTGCACGCAATGTGTATATAAAGGAACTTGAACACATATAAGTAAAGCAATGCACACGTGCATGCAATGTGTATATAAAGGAACTTGAACACATATCAGTAAAGCAATGCACACGTGCACGCAATGTGTATAGCAAGATGGTAGGATTGAACACATGTGAGTAAAGCAATGCACGCATGCACGCAATGTGTATATAAAGGAACTTGACAATGCAAATGGGGTACGCATGCTAATGCAAATGACGACACGCATGCCAATGGAAGTGAGGAGGCACACGTGCCGATGAAAATGGGGAGACACACGTGCTGATGAAAATGGGGAGGCATACGTGCCGATGAAAATGGGGAGGCACACGTGCCGATGAAAATGGGGAGGCACACGTGCCAATGGAAATGGGGAGGCACATGTGCCGATGAAAATGGGGAGGCACACGTGCCGATGAAAATGGGGAGGCACACGTGCCAATGAAAATGAGGCACACGTGCCAATGAAAATGAGGCACACGTGCCAATGGGAATGAGGAGGCACACGTGCCGATAGGAATGAGGCACACGTGCCGATGGAAATGAGGCACACGTGCCGATGGAAATGAGGCACACGTGCCAAAGAAAATGAGGCACACGTGCCGATGAAAATGGGGCACGCGTGCCGATGGAAATGAGGCACGCGTGCCGATGGGAATGAGGCACACGTGCCGATGGGAATGGGGCACGCGTGCCAATGGGAATGAGGCACACGTGCCGATGGGAATGGGGCACGCGTGCCAATGGGAATGAGGCACACGTGCCAATGAAAATGAGGCACACGTGCCGATGAAAATGGGGCACGCGTGCCAATGAAAGTGAGGCACACGTGCCGATGAGAATGGGGCACACGTGCCAATGGGAATGAGGAGGCACACGTGCCGATGGGAATGAGGCACACGTGCCAATGAAAATGAGGCACACGTGCCGATGGGAATGGGGCACACGTGCCAATGAAAATGAGGCACACGTGCCGATGAAAATGAGGCACACGTGCCGATGCGAATGATAAACGATGCAAGTGTGACACACATGCCACACTGAATGTAAAATGTAAGTGAGATGTAAGTAAGACACGCATGCCTTATGGAGATGCAAAAATGAAGCCAATGAGGTACGCGTGCCACAAAGGATGCAAAATGACGCAAGTGAGGTACGCATGCCTCACGGAGATGCAAAATGATGCAAGTGAGGTACGCGTGCCTCACGGAGATGTAAAATGATGCAAGTGTGACACGCATGCCACACGGAGATGTAAAATGAAGCCAAGTGTGACACGCATGCCACACGAAATGTAAAATAATGCAAGCGAACTCGAGTGCGCGACAACGCATGTTTTTTTTTTGAGATGCATGCTAGTGCAAGATAAGGAGATGCACGACAACACAAATGATGTGCAAGGCAACGACAACACGAATGATGTGCGAGACGACGTATGTATTGAGGTGCATGACAATGCATAACAATGCTTGTAATAAAATGCATGACAATGCATGAGGGATGTGCATGATAATGCAAGGAGTGCGTGTTACAACGCGTGTAGTACGTCCATAACAATGCAACTGTGAGGCGCATGACGGCGCGATGTAATGCACCGAAATAGTGCGATGAAAGCGTGCAACGCACACGGGGCAACTTTTGAATCTTGTAAAAGACGAAAGGATACAAAAGGATACAATCATTGCATGAATTTGAGTGCTATGCCCAGAAGACGTGGTCCGAGGTCAAAACGGAGGCCGGTTGAGCGTCGGAGATACACTTTCTTGCACTTTCTCGAGCTATGAAGACTCAAAACAACTCATATTGCCTAAACAAGGCTGTGGGAACACCACCGGCCGGGAGGGGAAGCCACCGGCTGTCCACCGGCTAAAAAATTATTCCATCGGCACAATATTCTGCCGGCCGGCACAAAATGTTGCCGACCGGCAAAAAGTTGCTGAGTCGGGACAGATTCGACTTTTCACCTCGGGTGTTTTAAAATAGGGTTCCAAACCCTATTCTATTCATTTCCCTCTAGCCGAAAATCATACTCTCTCTCTCTCTCGAGCCCTTTTCCTTCCTCGATCCCTTGTTTTCTTCGCGTTTTACACCCATTTCGTCGTTTGATTCGTGAAGTTTATCGCGTTTCGAACATTTTCGACCGATTGAAATTTCATTTCGGAGTCTCTTTTGCCATTTCCGCTTTTTGGGACTTGTTCTCCTCGAGTTTCTCTCGAGTCTCGTGCCTTTTTCCCATTCCAGATTTTCCGGCCATTTTCCACCCGCTCGGGGTTGACTTTTCGGTGACCCTTCGCATTCTAGCCCGATTTTCCTTCTTCCGGCTATTTTCTCATCACTTTCGACATAGCCGACGACATTCCACCTGTTGGGACTCCCCCGGATCACGAGATGGATCCCGGGGTCGAGCTCCTTCCCTTGAGCGAGCGCCCGTTCGACCCGGCGACCTATCGGCCGGCGATCCATGTGCTACCTCCCGACGGACTTCGCCAGTTTCGGAGTTTCGACAGGGCTCTGGACCCAGAGCTCCTCCTGCGCGAGCCTACCTCTCACCTATCCTTTGGCGCCTCCGAGGTATCCTTTTTGCTCTGTTTTGTTTTTTTTTTTTACTTTCCGCAACGTAGAACGTTTAACTGCTAACTGCCATAGCTGGTTTCATTCTTTAATTGCTTTAGCTCAGATACACTGATACACAGTATATTGTAATTGATCACAACTGATATCTGCTTAAGACCGACACATGCACACACACTGCACTAGCCTTAATCACCCAAACACACGGCACACACCGTATTCCACTACAAACTCACCGACACCCTGCACTTGTTTGAATCTAAAAAACTTGCACGCATGCTACTTTTGTACTGAACCACCCAAACACGCTGACGCATTACACGTTATAGTTCACTGAGAACACACCGGTACCCGGTATCTGCTTGAATCTGAAAAACTTGCACGCATGATATATTTGCACTGATTTTGCCTGCGCTGCAAAACTGGTATATTTAGCATTGCTTTGCAACTGTTTGTTTGAAAACAGGGGGATTCCCATACTGTCCGCGGGTATGGGAACATCGCCGCTCGAGAGTGGTACACAGAGTTGCCCGAGGCAGTTTGCTAGATCGTAGACCGGGCCGGCTTCGCCGCATTCTGCAGGGGGCTATCCCGGCTTACTACATGCAGACCTCTTCTCGCTGCCTTAGCGGAGAGGTGGTGGGACACCACCGATTCATTCCATTTGTCCGCCACGGGAGACATGACGATGACTCCCTATGATTTCTCGATGCTCACAGGCATCGGGGTAGGGGGTGATCCGATCCCCTTTGACATTGACATGGACGAGTGGACCGCTGCTCAGGTCTACTTGCTTGGCACGGCATCGCCTTCTGTCCGTCCAGGCTTCGTCCGATACTCCTGGTTCGAGGTGCAGTTCAGGGTCCAGCTCGCGCTAGGGGAGGAGGCTCCGATGACCGAGGAGGCCGTGGAGCATTATGCACGCGGCTTCTTGATGTTTCTGCTGGGGACCACCCTTTTCGCCGACCGGGCGAACACTGTGCCCCTCTGCCTGCTCAGCGCACTGGTGGATGTCCGGCAGATCTTGCAGTATGACTGGGGTGGTGCTGCTTTGGCCACCCTCTATGGATATATGAGCTCGGTCTCCCGTGGCAGCGGGCAGTTGCTCGGAGGCTACTAGCGAGCTTGGGAGGTACGCCTTCTTCTCTGCTTTACATTTCTGTTCTACATTTTCTGTACTCTGTACTGCACTTTGTAGTTTGCTTCGCACTGACTGTATACTGTATACGCGGCACACACATACTCTGCTTTACACTGACTGTACACTGCTCACACTGTACACTCTGCAAAATACACTGCACAATACACGGCTCTTGTTATTTCTGCTTTATTCTGCATTTCTGCTTTTATCTGATACACATACCAGTATTTGCTTTGCAGCTGTGGGTCTATGCCTACTTTCCTAGGCTGGAGCCAGTGCCGGAGACGGAGACTCCTCTGGTCGTCCCCTTCTTGCGCTGCTTTGACGGGAGGTGCACGTGGCGGCCCCGGGAGACATTTGGCTTCTTCTGCCGTTTCTTCGACACCATCACCCCTGCCGAGGTATGTTTTACTTGCAGTTCATTTAAGCTTTGTCTTGCACTGTATATTTCGATAACAGTAGATAACCAACTGTATTTCAAATCCAGATTACCTGGCGGCCATGGGCTGCAGTGCCAGCGGCGATCCAGGATCGGTTTGCCGGTGCTGAGGAGACCTCGCGCTACCGGATTCTGCTGGAGGGCCCGGTCTGTCGGGCTTGGTACCTGGGTGAGCGTTTTCTACGCCAGACCCTAGGGTTACCAGAGCAGATAGTCTCGGTTCACCCTCCTGAGCATATGAGGGATACCGAGAGATTCACCACCGAGCAGATGGCGGACTACACCCTTGGCTGGGACGAGAGCGGCTACAGGGGCGAGGGCGACTACTCAGAGTACGTCCGGACCTTCCTTATGCGGCCTCTGAGCGGCGGCCCCCGAGTTGAGCGAGAGAGGCCCGCGGCGCCGGTGGCTAGGGCAGGGGCAGGAGGAGGAGCACGGGAGAGAGTCCGAGTCCGTGGCAGAGGCGGGGTTCAGAGAGGACGGGGGTCCGGTTGGCCTGCTCTGCCCACTATGCTGACATACAGAGGGCAGGGTGGGGAGACCTACCAGATCCCCTTTGCTCCTCCCCCGGCTGATCATGAGTTGGCCGGTATTCCCGACTTACCTCCGGTATGTATCACTTCATTTTGCATCTTGCATTGCCATTTCATTTCAGTTTATTTGATATTCCGCAGAATACTGATGCATCTGATACTTTTGCAGGCATCCTCCGAGTACACCCGGCAGTCCGTGGAGTTGAATGCCTCCATGATGGGGATGCTGCAGCGGACCTTCGACATCTTAGCCCTCTACAGTATTCCGGTATGTTCTTCTGATCGCAGTCTCAAACCATACACTGTTTCATACAATCTGATGCACGACACAAAACTTGATAAACTGCTCGCGGCATTCACACATTGTACTCATACACTGCATTCTGCACTGATAAACTGCTTACGACATTCACACACTGTACTAATACACTGCATTCTGCACTGATAAACTGCTCACGGCATTCACACACTGTACTCATACACTGCATTCTGCACTGATAAACTGCTCACGGCATTCACACACTGTACTCATACACTGCATTCTGCACTGATAAACTGCTCACGGCTTTCTGATGTATTTGCCTTTTGTACTTTTTAGCCTCCCTTCCAGATTCCCCCAGTAGGTGGTGGTCCGTCCGGACCTCCCATTTCTACGCGGGATGGCAGAGTATTCCCCCGCACCAGAGGGGGGCGTATCCATGTAGGGAGCACCTCGCGGGCGCCAGTTCCAGACGATGAGTCGGAGGCGGAGGCGGAGGCGGAGTCATCTGAGGAGGAGGCCGAAAATCATACTCTCTCTCTCTCGAGCCATTCCAGAGTCATCCTGTACCATACTTACTTGTGACTCTTCACTAGAGACAGGAATAGGATCCATGTCTTGGTCACCTTGGTCCTCATCTTCAGCCTGAAACTCATGAGGCAGTATGTGTACCATATTGACTGATACTGGAGGAAATGAGCCAAATTGGATGACTGGCTGTACCTTCTCTCCCCCTTGGCTACCTTGCCCAGTGGCTTCAGCAGCATCTTCCATGCTGCACTCTGGCATTTCATTGTTAACTGATCCCTTCGAAGGATCTTTCTCAATTGGCTCTTCAGTCAGAAATGTTTGTTCAGCCATGAAGGCTTCGAACATTTCTTCTTCTGCCATTTCCTTCTTTTGGCTCATGCCAATCTCTTCTTCCGTTTCACTATCACTTTCCATCAGGGCCTTTGCCAACCCTGCCAAACTAGACTTCTCTCTGGCCTTTAGTTCAGAATGAACCTGGGCCAACTGTTCTCTGCCACAAACCACTTTGCTTTGTAGAGTCGGTTTTGGAGTATGGCCTGACTTCGAAGTCTTCTTTCCTTCTGTCTTGACCAGTGAGGAACTCTCTCCACTTTCTTTCAAATCTTGCTGGTACTGGGTGTACCTGCGTTGAATCTTTCTCCTTTGTGATTTGGAAATGACTGGAACCATATCTGGTTCCTTTGTCTTTGGGTGTTTCAGCAATACCCAGTTGTTCGGAGCCACCAAAGGAGGCTTGACCATCCTGCCTGGGATTCCAACATCTCTCCTGGCAGGCACTTCCCTAGGTTTGTTTTGCATTACAAACTAGTCTGGAACTCCAGGCACCCAAGAGCTTACTGACTCAGATATTGAATCGCCCTTTTCTACCTTCGAAGCCATCTTCGAAACTGGCTGTGGAAGTAAGTATTTGGTTCTGGTCTCATGTTTCGGGCCTGATTCTGGCCTTCGATGGAGGTGGTCACTTTCTGTTCTGCGTCAGGTTGGTCTAGGGGGCCAATCTCTGGCTTTAGTCCCATAACCTGAACTCCTCTCCAATCTTCTTTCAGAATGGCAGCTCTCCATTCTGTAGTAGTTAAGTGGCCTAGACTCATACAAGGGCCTCTTGCCTTTAGCATGCATTCTGTCTACTGCAGGCTCAACCCCTAATGGTCGCTGCCTATCACTAGCCGGATACGACCTTTTGTTGTAAGCATTGGTTGATTTAGGACGTCTCTGAACATCCCTATAGTATTGCTTCCCATCAATTGGAAGCCCCTTCAACCATTTGTAACTCAGTCTGCATCTAGGACACATCCTCTGCACTACAGCTGCTTCTAGGGAATCATCATCCAGTGCTTCTTCATCAGAGTGTTCCCTCTGACGTGAGAAACCTTGCCCAATAGTTGGTGGATTTCCAGTCTCCTTCTTGGCAGTTGTCTGGTTGGCAATATGCATTTGCACATTGACCTCCTCCAATTCCTGCAGAGATAGATTCTGAAAGTTTGGTACAACCACATTAGCCGCGCTTTCTCCAACTTCTGGAAACGGGTTACTGTCAATCCCCATGGCTTTTTCTGTTTTGGCTGGGAACTTCAAACTTCCTTTCCGAATTTGCTCTTGGATCCTGTCTCGAAAAACAATGCAGTTTTTAGTCGAGTGAGACCAAGAATTATGCCATTTACAGTATACTTTTCCTTTAAGTTCATTTGGAGATGGCAGTTTTACTCCTTTTGGTAACTTAAGGAAATTGGCTGCAAGCAAATGATCAAAAATGTCATCTACTTTTGTTAAATCGAAAGAGTACTTTCTGTGAAAGTCTTTCTTTTTAAACTGCTGGTCGATAGTTGTATCCTTATGAATTAATGCTTCACAGATTACAGGTTCTTTGCCCACAATCTCTGCTGCATCGATCTCATAATTGGGATCCCTATAATACGTCTTATACGAAGCATTATTTCGATCTTGTTCCTCCTCTAGTAATGCTTCATATCGAGACACCTTATAGGTTAATTCGACCAAATCCCTGAATTCAGTTGAGTCAAATTTCTTTCGAAGCCTGAACTCTAAACCGTTTTGAGCCAATCTTACAAATTCTGGCTCTGGAAGGATGACCTTACATTTATTTCGAGCCCTTTTAAATTTGGCAATAAACTGAGTAGCCTTTTCTTCAGGCCTTTGACTCAATCTTGCCAAGTCTGCCATGGACACCTCTGGCTCCGATTGGAAGAATTGGGCATGAAATGCCTCTTCTATTTGTTGCCAAGTTTGAATGGAGCCAGGTGTAAGGTTGATATACCATACAAATGCTCCCCCAGTTAGAGAATTTGGAAATAATCTCAGTTTCATGTAATCATGATTAGTGAATTCACCACATTGAGCAGCGAATCTGGCAATGTGCTCTACTGTTGATTGATTTCCAGTTCCATAGAATAGGGTAAAATCTGGTATTCTGAATCCTCTTGGGTATTCATGTACCCTATCTACCCATTCTGGGTATGGTTTTCTGTATACAGGAGTCTGGACCCCCCGAGCCATCGGTCCACACATCTCTCTAACAATATCATTAATTTGGTCCCTAGGGACCATATTTTGTGCTTGCTGAACTACTACTGGAGGGACAAACACAGGGTTTGGTGGACAAACTTGCACCTGTGGTCCTCTTGGTCCATAAAGTGGTACATTTGGGACTGGTTGCCCCTGTGGTGCAGGTTGCTGTTGGGGGTATGGGTAACCCCTTTGAGCCTGTCCTGCGAAAGGACCTGCGAAAGGTGCTGGAACAGGTGTTGTGTCCCTTCCATTTGTGGGAAAACCTTCCAACCCCCCGGGTATAAATTCGAATAAGGGATTATTATACCCCCTAGTGCCAGGTATGGCTTCAAACATAGGATTTGCCATCATTCTTATGCCAGTTTCTTGTACTTGGCCAGATCCACCAACTTGTGTGGCTTCATTGTTGAGTATTAAGGCATTTTGGCCTACTACAGGCCTCGAAATGGGTTCATACCAAGACTGAGGCGATGGTCTTTCATAGTTCTGAGTACTAGTCTGACCATTAGATTGTCCATTAACTTGCATAGGCTGTTTTTCTCTAGCCAATCTTTGCTGAGGGACATTTAAAATTTCCTCTGTGTGTCTTGTATTTGTTGGTTGGTGGTTATTCATTCGATCCAAAAAGGATGTTGCCCACCTTTCCATTGTGTTCATTAATTGTTGTCCTATAGCATCTACTAAGCCATCCCATGGATTTGTTGGCTGAGTAGATGGAACGGTGGATGGTCCAATTCCTTGGTTTCGTCCAATATTATGAACAGATGGTTCTTGTCTAGAAGTACTGGTCTATTCGACCATAGGTTCTGATAACATGGGAGTTTCCACAGGATGTGTTACCATATTATCCTCTGGATTAGGTATTTCTACCTCTCCTTCTACGCCTTCTTCCAGACGTTCATTTTCTCCTTGTCGTCTTCTTCTAGCCATTTTAAATTAAGTCCCACTAGGCGTGCCAAAAATATATGTTGGCTTTTTTGGCTTTCGAAGGGTATTTTAGTAAATGCGAGCGTGCCAGCAAGGATCAATCAGTCCTTACAGAAATTATAATTGCCAACCAATTATCAGACGATTGTGTTGTAGTTCTTTCAGCCTCAATGAAGAGGACTTTTACTGGTGGCTTGACTTAGGAGAAATTAAGAGAAATAACAGTTTAATATGAAGAACAATCGAAGCATTTCATAAAAATGAACACTTACAATGGTCCAAACTCAGCCTCGAAGAGGTTTACAGCAACAACCTACTTGAATCTACTTGAAACTACTCCTATGAATCGAAGTGCAGTGCGGGTATTTAAAGAACAGGTATTTAAAGTGCAGGTATTTAAAGTGCAGGTATTTAGAGTACAGGAAATGTAAAACTGGAAAAGAAAATATGAAGTAAAGACTGGTTTGTATGATCTGAGTCTGGGGGCTTTTTCTGGGGGCTTCCCTGCTATTTATACTCGTCAAGGATGACCTTCGAACTGCACTTCAAACCGTCGAACTGTTCCTCCATGATTGCTGATCATGCTGCCTTAGAAGTAGTTCCACTACGCCATCACTTGCAGTTAAGTTTCCCTCTTGTATTTGAATTTGAATATGAGTAACCGTTGAAGCCACGTCACCTTGTATCTCTTTACTGATCCAGTGCTACTCAGATCATGTGAGAACCAATTTTCACTGCCACGTGTACGATCAGGATCGAAGACTTAAGCAGCCTCCCTATATTACCCTTGCTTTGCCACGTGTCGAATCGTAACTGGCTTTTACAAAATATGTAGCCAACAGCAGCATTTTGTGTTTTATTGAAAACGTGTTTTCAAAACATGTTTTTACATTTTACTTAAAAGCGCGGTTTCTAATCACGTTTTCTGAAGAAAAATTTTTTTTACTTAAAAACGTGGTTTGTAACCACGCTTTCTTAATTAAAAGCGCGGTTTGTAATTACGCTTCTACGATTTTACAAATTTTCCATGGGAGGACCACAAAAACAGTAAAAGCGTGGTTTGTAACCACGTTTTAGCCTATTTTAAGAATTCCTTCCGAATTAAGCCTAGTTTGAAAAATAGCTTGATATTTTGACTTATTTTGAAAAAAGCCCCAAATTGATACATAACTACTCCGTACAGATTCTTATCAATAAAAATTTCTTCAGAATTTCAATCATCAATTCCTTTTATGTACTGCATTAGCGTCGCAAGCTTTGGAAATAATTGTAGAGATGAGTATGTATATGATCTTTTGTACGGGTGAGTAGAGTCTAGTTTGGATCGCTTTGGGATGAAATCAGGACCAATACTATTAAAATTGTGGAATCAATTTCGAACCAAATTAATTAAACACAATTTGGTTTGGTTGGTTTGGTTTGGAATCACGGTTTCAGATAATCTTTTCACAAGAAAAATTATAAAACATTTAAAAAAAATTCAAGCTATTATAAATTTTAAAAATAATTATTTGTCCATTAAACAAACAATTCTCATAATATTTACTAGTTAAGCAAAAAACATATCATTAAGCACACATTGTTTTAAAACATAAACATACAGATTGTTTCACCATTAACTTAAACAAACATAATATATAGTAGATAAATATATATGGTTTAAGTTATACGGTCCGGCTCAGTTACAAGTTGGAACCGTAGATCTCAATCCAAAATCAATCCGCGGAGACTGGTTTTTCAATTTTTCAAACTAGGACCGAACGGCGAATTAAAAAAATAAACCAAATCCACTAGATTGGTTTGGATCAGTTCGGTTTGCGAATTTTTCAGCTTCTTTGGTCTGCCCCCTTTTGGATTCATGGGGATTTCCATGCATTTCCCTTGCAGAAAATAACAAACAAATAATTGCAAATTAGTGTCATATTTCTCAAAGTTACATAAGGAATGTAATCTTGAAAATTAATTGTAAGGATATGGAATGAGCAACTTTGATAAAATTACCCCTCATCTTCCCTCTTCTTTGCCCTATCTTAGGTCCTTGACCACCCGCCACTAGCCAGCACTGTCATACCTTCTTCCACCATCCTTAATTCATTCCCTGCCATCCCCAGCTCCTCTCCAACCTTATGGTGCAAGTGACAAGTGTGACATTTGCATTGAGCACAAAGTGACATTAAATTAGCACCAAGCACGTCTTGTCGTAGCAAGGAAGGGGTGGGGGGTTGCAATAGGGATTAAGGTGGAGATGAGATTGTTGGGTTGGGTGGGAAGGGATTGGACTAGCGAGGAGTGAAGGGGGTGGTGGAAAGAGTGGTTGTAGTGGTAACCATGGTAGGAGGCAAAAGTGGAGGGGTTGGAGATAGCAGGGGAGGGTATGACAATGGTACCTAATGGTGAGTTATTGGTGAGGTGACTAGAGTTGCTAAGTGAAAAGAAATAGAGACGAGGAAGAAAGGAATAGACGGGGTATTTTTCTCCAAATTTCCATTACCAGATTTTATATTAATTCTATTTTAACACGACACTTTCTCTCTTTTTCTTTTTTTTTTTTGTTTTGTTTTGTTTTGTTTTGTTTTTTGATCGAAACAACTCCAATTACTTAGAATTGAAAGAAAGAGTATTAACAAGAGCCATTGTGTCACGACCCAAACCCGCCCCTATGGGTTTAGCACCGTAACCGGCCAGTAATCCGTGATTACCGAAGGCTTGCTTAACAGTAGAACAGTAAAACAGAGTACAGGGGCTGGCGGAAGCCAATACAGTAAATAAACAATGTCCAATGAGCTGTGACAGTCTGTATGCAAAAAGACTTTTCATGCATATATATATACAGTACAGAACAGTATGCACAATATTTACTATCATTCGGATCAGGGATCTAATCCCTATTAAACAGTACGGTAACAGTCTAAACAGTCTATACAGTTATTACAAACAGATGCAGGAACAGACGGGGGAAATTAAAACACCCTTAAGCCATAGCTTGGCGGGCTCGGAACCTCGCAGTGAGGCACAGTAGTTGGCTTGACAAAAGGGGAAGTCTAACCCACGCTCCTAGCTCCGGTCTGATGCCTGAACACCTACATATATATATAAACAGTGAGCTAAAACCCAGTGAATAACATAATGCGTAAAGGGGTTAAGAATGAATGCCCTTACAGTAATGAATATAGTTCATTAAATCAGTATATCAATAATTCATTCATTCAGTCAAACAGTCATATGTGGTACATCCATTAGCATAGCAGTACAGTAAACAGTAGGTCTTAAAAGACCGAACAGTAAATGATGGCCATCAATCAGCAAACAGTAGTGGTTCCAACAAGGGAACCGACAGAGATCTCTGTGACAGTAACAGTAAACAGTAGTTGCTAAGGATGCCACAATACAGTTCATAATATAGGATATACATTCATTCAATTAACAGTATCGGTTCAGAAAATAGTTCAGTTAAACAGTCAGAAATATTCACAGTTGAACATATCTTTACATAATTGTTACTCACAGAGTTCTGGGCTATGAGTTGCTAGAGCGCGTCTCCGAAAGCCAACCCTAAACAGTGACAGAACGAACACACAGTAAGTTCATATTCGGGAAACAAAGACTTAGTCCCTACTTAGACTCAGCGTGGTTCTACGTCTATATCCTCATTAAGATGCCTTAAACTAGGCCCAAGAATGCCTAGGATGAAATGAGGATGCAAAGATGCACTTTTAAAAGCAGTTTTAGAATTTTCAGAAAACAGGGTTCCCGCTCGAGCGTAGGTTTCCCCACTCGAGCGTAAATGCAGACAAAGGTATCCGCTCGAGCGTAGACTCTCCCGCTCGAGCGTTTTGCAAAACAGGGCAAAAGTACTGGATAGGTGAAAATCACGCTCGATTTGGCGCTCGACACCCGCTCGAGCGTAAGACACAAGGTCCCGCTCGAGCGTCACTTATTCCGTTCGAGCGGACATCAAAACAGTGCAAAGTACTGGGAGCACGAATTTCACGCTCGAGCGCCAGTAACTCCACTCGAGCGTGAGTTCAAAATCTGGAATTCCCAGATTTGAACTTCAAGCTCAAATCCAACAACAAATGCATCAAATTCAATTCCTTTGGGTCCATTTCCTGGAAAACACTTGCAAATACACAGAATAACATGATTTAAAGCTCAATTTGTAAAATCAAGGCCCAAGGGTAGATCAATTTACATGATTCCAAATCAAAACTCAAGAACATAACTTCAATTGAACATGCAAGACTCTAAACAACTTTTCAAGCCTTAGATACATGCTCCAATGAGTCAACTTTTACAAAAGCAAGATGAAATCATGGTCTACTCTCAAAACATGGGCATGCATGTGAGGAATTATGAACTACAACCTCAAAACTTCAATATATAGAAATGCATGCAACAATTAAGCTTCAACACAACAATTTGAGCCATAAATTGGCTCTAGTCTTCAACTTTGCTCTAAACCATGCAAGAAGTACTTCAATTCATGGCTAATAAGGTAAGAGCTCTACCTTATGTCTTCAATTATGGGAATATAAGCTCAAGTTTGCAAATTACTCTTCAATTCCTTCAATTCTACCAAGTTTCCAAGCCAATTAGAGATGAAATCACACTCTCTCTTAACTCTATCTCTCTAGTTTGGTTGAGCTCAACAAAATGGCTGATGAAATGTGTTTTGATACAAAGGAATGAGTCTCAAGAGTGCTAAGCTAGTGGCCCACTAGTGGTGGCAAAATGGTGAATAAACCAACTCATGCAATTTAGCTTAATTTATATAATTTATCAATATTGATCCAATTTAATCATACCAAATCAATGTTCAATTCAATACACCATAAAATCACATTAATTCTATTGATCTTAAGACACTAATCAATTTCAGATTCGGCCGCCGATAAGGCCTTCAATTAGCAGTTTAAACACAAAGACATGAACAGATAATTTGGTAGGCAAACAGATAAAATTGCAATTTAAGTATTATACTCAATCAATTCGGCTTCAGTTTTCAGTCAGTCAGTATTAACATATTTAGCCTCAGTTTAACAGTAATCAATGGCTTATCAGTAAATAGTGGTGAGGGTTATTACACATTGGGAGGCAAGAAACCCAATTCAATGGCAAAACCTCATTTAAGCATACACGAGCGTCCAATATTAGCTACTTTGGGAGGACATATAAGCTCTATCTGCCAAGGATCTAATATCTTTCACTACTGCACCATAATCCCAATACAGACACTTTCTCTCAATACAGACAATTTGTATCATTCGGAAATTTCTATCCAAACATTTTTTTTATTTGAAAGTTCATCCAAATGACACAAATTGTGACAACTGAGTCATGCATTGCATTCATATATTTATTCATATTAAGAATTTGATTATGTTATCTTGTGTTGAATATGTGATATGCTAGTTTAGAAGAGGACTAAGGGTTATTGAATAAGAATAGAAATGCCTTTGATGGAAAGCCTTAGAAAGCATGTACTTGAGAGAAAACCTAAGAAACCTACAATAATTAGAATGTGCAACTTTGGCTTGAGAATTAGGAAGACAATGTAGTTAGGGAAATCTATCTTGAACTTGAGAATTGAACAATTAGATGACTTAGAAAACCTTAAGTGAGGAGCTTAATAGTCTTAGTCTAACGAGTAGAATCTAATGAGTACTTAATTAAAAATTAAGCGGGATTGGCAAAAGTCAAGTAGGATTAATGAAAATCCAAGTAGTATTAATTAGATTAATGAAGATTAAGAATTAAGTGTGGTTAATTAGAACTAAATTTGGTTAATTAAGCTAATGGGACAATTAGTGACTTAAGCTAACCAATTTCTACAATAAAAGGGCAGTTTAGAGAGACTTGGAGAGAATTCTTGATAGTTGGAGAAGTTCAGTGTTCTTGAAGGAGAAAATAGAGGAAATCAACGAAGATCAAAAAGAATTCAAGCTTTCAATCTAGAAACTAAGGAAAATTCACTACAAGATAAGGAATTCAACCCCCTTTCATGTATTGTTGTTATAATCTAGTTAGAAAATCATTTAAGATAGATTTTGAAGGAATATAGTAAGAGTTTTGATGAAGTTTTGGAAAAAGGAAATAGGATGGAAGAATTTGCAAGAAAATCATGTTTTGATTTGCTCTAGCATTGAATTCATTGCATATGAATGTTTTTCTACAAAACTCATATCATTTATTCATGTTTTAAAGCCTCAAACGTCATGTTTTGAAAGATTTGAATGAAGAAAATGAGGGAAGTTTGAAAAGGAACAAAGTCAAAGAGTTCTTGGATCAAATCTTATTTTTGGTTAGTTTAATCTTGAAATCCTTGCATACAAATGAGTTTCTATGAATCATGCATCATTTATTTATGTTTTAGTACATCATATATCATGTTTTGAGGCTTTTAGGTGAAGAAATTGAAGTTAGGAACCTTAAGAACTCGAAGAACACCTTCAGCCTAGATTTTTGCTAGTCGGGCGCTTCGAGCGGCCACCATCGACCACATGAGCGTGCAAAACCCAATCCGCCCTAACTTGAGCCACCACTTGTGTGACCTAGGCCATTGCGCGAGCGGTCAAGGTTGCGCACGTGCGGCAAACCTTGAGTACATTCTGCTTGACCTTTCGTTCGTGCGGCCTAATTCTAGTGCAGAAGAGCGGCCAAACAAGACATTTGACTGTTTTGAGTTCTTTTCGTTTCTTTTGACCCATCGGACACCCTTATACATGTTTTGAACCTAAACAAAAATTAAACATAATTAGAAACCGACTTAAATCATGTTTAGTTAGAGAAGAAAAACTAGGTTAAGATAGTCTAATTGTTTTACTTTTGTTTTATCGATACTTATATTCTTGTTGTGTAGGTTGAGACTATAAGGAATAACTTCAAGCATGAGTCATTTGTGAGTAATATTATTGTAAAATAATGTTCAAAAATTAGTTTTGAAACCTTGATAATATGTCACATTTTGTGAAATCTTTATTTTGTTTCCGAATGAATGAATGTTCTATATTTTGATGAATCTATTAGTGGCATCCTTAGTGAGTCCTAACCATTGGAGGATGTTTATTTTCATACTATGGCTGTTATTGAGATCTCCCTTTGACAACAGAGAATGCGTTGTTTTGCTTCGCTTTAATGGATGTACCATATTATCATGTTTTAATATAGAGTATTCTTATTAGAAATCTTCAAATGTTTTTAGAATTCATTCATTTATCATTTTACTCTAATATTATTTATTGGGCTTTGATTGACCCTGCACCCTTATATGTATGTAGGCGATTAGTACGAGGAGCAACAATAGAGACTCACTTTGGAGGAGTGGTTTTTGAAGAGTTTTTTGTTTGTTAACTTTTTGATACTTTGTACTTTTAAAAGACGCGTTTTTGACGAGTTATGTAATAATTAATAGGTTTTTATACTCGTGATTGTAAATATTTATATTTTTTGTATTTTATGTGGAATTGGGGATGCTGTTGCGCAGGCTGTGCAACAGCAACTATTGTGTAGCAAAATGGGCCCATTTCGGGACTCATTTCGATAATCCGAACCGTTCATATTTTAGAATACATTAAGTAGAACATGCCTGTAAAAAATTAAGTTAATCAGATATCTTTTACCCATTCATCCACTCACATTTGTATCTACAAAAATAAAAAATGATTGTGATTTAAAGTATTAAAATAAATACAAATGTGAGTGGATGAATGAGTAAACGATATTCGATTAATTTGATTTTTTACAGGCATATTCTACTTGATGTATTTTAAAATATGAACGGTTCGAATTATCAAAATGGGCCCATTTCGCTGCATAGCAGTTGCTGTTGCGCAGCCCGCGATAAGGTAATTTTAATGTGGCCGATTTCCCCTCCTTTGCAATCAGTTTCGCTACAGCACCCGCTGCTCTAACTAATTGTCCATCCCCAATTCCAATTTATGTATATGATGTAAATTATTTAAAAGTTAATCAATGAAAATTGTATGTTTTATTTCATACCTACTTATGCCCTAATGGACTTGATGGTTTAATTTAATGGAATTTCCATTTAAAGCTCCATTTGGGGTTGCACAAATAGAATTAGCCTAATTTTTCTGGCTTGCAATTGTCTTTTGGGGAATTGACCAATAAATCCCATATGGATGAATTGTAAACCATTCAGTCCCAATTGTTTTATGATGATTCTAGAAGTCTCATTTTTAGTTATATTATGTTTTTGCCCATAGTTAATAAATTTAATGTTGAGTTGTTTAGATTGCGCAAATGGCGGGCCTGCCACGTTTTGGAAAAGCATCCTATAGATTTTTTTGCGTTGGTACGTTGGATTGGTCCAACCACATCACCACACCGAAGCCTAGTTTTTGGCCAATTTTTTGTTTGTGGTGGAAATTCTGTCGGGTAAACCCAACCCGTATTCGAAACTGATGATATGGTCCACATAGTGAACACCGTTTGATAAACATAGTGATGTGGTAGAAGGTTTAGAAAACCATCACTCGCTGACATTGGCCGAAAACTATCCATCTTCCATTGCATTGGCAGTCATCAACCCCCCCAGTCGTCGTCATTGGGGTCTAAGGCCAAACCAGTGGCGACGACCAGGTAATTTAGGAAAATTGTTAGGAGAATCAATTGTTTTTGGGTTGGGGGTGTTTGTCGGTGTATACCACATTTGGTTGGGGTTGATAAATGAGGCAATCTTGTTGGTGGATTTGTAGGGGGTGATTTGGTGGTGTGAATCGCAACGTAAACGGCATTCGATATCCTGCTGTGATGATGTGGGTGCGTGTTGGGAGTCCAGATCATCTGTCTTATTTTTCTGCAGTGCTTCCTACGGTGCTTTCCAAAACGATGTCGTTTTGTTTATTTATTTATTTTGTTTTTAATCAAAATTTGAGCTTCCCTCGACCAGTAGGTCCCAAAACCAAACAAAACAAAAAGATACCCATAACTGCCCTGTTTGGTACAGCTTAAAAGCTGCTTATTTCAGCTTTCAGCTTAATTTAAGCTATTTTGATGTGTTTGGTTTAACTTATAGCTTATAGCTTATAGCTTATAACTTTTTGGAAGTCAGAAATCAGCTTATTCTTTGAGTGGGGCAGGAGATGCTTAATTTATAAGTCAGAAATCAGCTTATGTTCATAGTTATAAGCTATAAGCTGTTTAGGCATAAGCTATAAGCACTTTTCCACAGCTCTACCAAACAGGGCCAACACTATAGTGCGCAATACAGAGAGGGAGAGAGAGAGAGAGAGAGAGAGAGAAGGGACCAAATAGCCAATACTCTTCATCACAAATCAAAGAAAAGGTCTGTCTTTACTTCCATTTATGTTTCTTCCTTAGTTTCTTGATCCTTGGTTGTTGGTTGTCTTTATATTCTCACATCCTTTTCATCTTTATATGAAAGAGCGATTATATGATTAGGGAATAACCCTAAAGCCCTTCAAGTCCAACCTTGTTTTGTAGATTCATTCAAATATAAATATATATATATATATATAGAGAGAGAGAGAGAGATGATGTATGGGAAAAAGGAAGAAGAATAAGGGGAATGTTTTCAAAGTATCCAAAACAACATACAAAACTACCAACAAGGCTCTGATGCTTAGATTTCAGATCTTCGGATCTTAACTAACTCCCAATCGACGACGATGAAGCCCCTTTGGTGTTGATCACTTCGGATGACGATGTTCGGTGCATGATTGACGAGTTTGATAAGATCGAATCGCTCGATAAGCCTTCATGGCTCTGGATTTTTGTTTGTAACGAATGGGTATGTTTTTAGACATGAAAACTGTTTGAAAATCAAACAAATCAAACAAAACAAACCCACAACCACTGTGTTAAACTTAACGGATGTGATTTCTTTCCATGGAGAGAGGGAGGAAGAGGTTGAGGAACTTGACAGTTTCATGGATCTAGAGCATTTGCCCAATATGTCTTGTTGACAAATTTCAAGTCTCTGGTTTCATGGATCAAAGGGCTTGTTAACAGATGTGATTCTAAAGGCCATCGTTGTTCTCTCGTTGTGCCATCGTCGCTGGCACTGGGAGGGGCTCATGGCCGTTGCCGTTGTCTCTGATTTGAGAGCTAAGATAGAAGAAAAAAAGGCTCAAAAGCAAAAGAAGGAGGAAGAAGAAGAAAAAAAAAAAAAAAAATCAAAACAACGTCGTTTTGAACGGCTGTAAGAGCCACTGCAAGAAACCACGGCAGACGATCTGGACTCGTGTGTTGGGGGGTTGTGATGATATGGGTGTGTGTTGGGGGGGGGTTGGGGGTTGTGGTCGTGATGTTTAGGGGTAACTAGTGTGTTTGTTTGTTTGTTTGTTTTTTTTTTTCGTGTAGGTTCTGTTTATTCAGATGTGGGGAGCTAGTGTGGTTAGTTTTTGTTTTTGTGTGGCAGGTGTTGTGTGAATGGTTTGTGTAGATGGTTGGGGGTTGTGTGGTGTGGGGGTAATGGGTGTGGGATGGTTAATGTTGTTGATGTGGTGTTTTTGTTTTGTTACCAAACACGCTACATATAATACAGGGGTAAAAAAGTAACAAAACCCACACCCCAACAATACACTGGATTTGTTGGTAAACATTACCATACAAATAGGACTGGTGAGAGTATTAAAAAAAAAAAAAGGATCTCTTAAGGGAAATTTAGCTATAAACCCCCTTTACCTTCCTTTCATTGTTAAAAGGACTAAGAAAAAAATTATACTTTCTAAACCCCCTCATAATTATAAAATCTTACATAAAGGACAAAATTTATTATTTAAATATTTTATATGACTATTATATCCCCATCGTCCCTCCACTTCAAATTATTGAACGGTCTCGTTTCCTTTTCTCACCGACAAGCACAGAAACACACACAGCATTTTCTCGCTCTTCTTTACTCTCTCCAAGCTTCGAATCTCTCTCTCTCTCTCTCTCTCTCTCTACAGTATGTCCCTTTCTTGAATGTCAAAACAGCGACCTCAACAATGGCGACACCAAACCATAGCCAACCTCACCTCTTCTTCTTCTTCTTCTTCACTTGCATTGCAGTCTCACATGTTTTCTAGGTCAGCACAAGTTCCTTTCCAACTGTAAACTCTGTTAAAAAAAGAAAAAAAGGAACTAAAATGGAGAAGAGTAGTAGAGCTAACTCTCGATTTTTCGCTGATTTTGTTCTGTTAATCGCGACGGCGATCTTCGCTCTCCGTGTTGTTGAAGGGACTACTGACTTGTCTGACGGTACTTCCTCATATTTATTTTGATTTGTTGATTCGAGTTTTTTTTTTTTTGGTAATGTGTTGTGTTTCGTGAGTTTTCAGGTTTAACTATTTGTGATTTTGAATTTTCGTTCAGTCTTAAGAGTCAAAATGCGAATAAAAAATTCAATATTGACTCACTGTTGAATGGATCTTGAATTCGTCAATCCTAAGCTCTCCATACTTTGCAACCTCTTTTCCTCCTATGCGAGAACTTGCTTCCATTCTTACTGCTACTGTGAATATATGCATACAAATAACCAAGTTTTCTATGATTATCTATCAATTTTAGTGTAATTGTTTGATTCAGCCAAAATCAAAGAGCCTGCAATCAAATTTGATTTGATAGAACCAGAGTAAAATTTTACTCTGGTTCTATTGCTCTGTTTTTTTCATTTGACAGAATCAGAGTAAAATTTTACTTTTATACAGAGTAAAATTTTACTTTTAGCTTCAGAGTCTCACAGTTTACTTATTTTTCAGAGTAAAATTTTACTTTTATACAGAGTAAAATTTTACTTTTAGTTTCAGAGTGTAAAATTTTACTCTCATTCAGAGTAAAATTTTACTTTAGTTTCAGAGTGAAAGTAAAATTTTACTCTGTATGAAAGTAAAATTTTACTTTCATACAGAGTAAAATTTTACACTCTGAAACTAAAGTAAAATTTTACTCTGAAATACATAGTGAAAATGTCTTAATAGGAGAGCTGATAGATATGAGGGTAATATAGTAAAAGAAACAAGTTTTAAAATATCAGGGGGTTTTGAAAGTACTTATATAATTCTTGTCCTTTTGAAAGAGAAATTAGGTAGTGAGGGGGCTATGACCAAATCCCCCATCTCTTAATCCAAAACTCTTCCAAATGGAATTTCCTGATAATTTTGCTTTGTCTTTTAAGCTTCCATATCTTTTCTAACTATTTTTTATTCTGTAACGGATTTGCATTTTTTTCCCACTTAATTGCATTTAAAAACAAAATTGATGGCCAAAATTTCTACAGACAAGGAAGCTACGATTTTGGAGTGAAACATATTCATAATCTACGTTGTTTGTTACCATTCATATAATCCTATGTGTGTGCAGGTCAATACTCAATTCCAAACCAAATCTCACAAAAGAAAAAAATAAATAAATAAAAAAAATCTTAGTAATTATAATAAGACCTAAAAAATTGTTGCACAAAACCGAGAACCCAAAAATGATTTATATTCTTATTATTGATTGAATAAGCGAAAACACATTCACATATAAACCATACAAAAGACCCAATTTTCAATTCCACGATCAATCAAGTAAGTACATGTTCTTACTTATTCACATTTTGTGATTCCTATCTTTGCTACTTTCTTATGCTCTGCTCATTTTTGTTTGTTTGTTTGTTTTGGGTTTCTAGTCTTTTTTTGTTTTGTTTTTCTTTGGGTTTATTTAGAGGTTTTAGTGTTTCAATATGTGTGTGGTTGGGTGTATTTTGTGTTTGTGTTTGTGCTTGTGAGTGCTTTAATATTAGGGTTAATTACACTAAATTCCTCTTAACTATTAGCAAATATCATTTTATTCCATGAACTCGTATATTTTGATCACTCAATTATAAAATTTGTACAATTGTCATCCTTTGGTAGGATGGAAGTGATTCATTTTTATAATTAAATAATTAAATTATACTGATATTCGCTAATAGTAAAGAGAAACTTAGTATAATTAACACTTTATATTATGTATTTTTTCCCCTTCCTATAGTGTTAATTCCAAAGTTCTAAAAAATGATCATGGAAAACAAATCCGTATCGGTCAAAAATATAATGGTATTAAAATATCAAACAATATATATATATATATATGCAAAAAGGAATTTTATAACAGTTAAATTGACTGTATCAACCGTGAAGTAGCAATATCTATAATTTAAATCCATACAAATTGTGAATGAGTCAATATACATACATGTGATTTTCATTTTCATCAATACATTGGGGTGTATTGATATTGGAAGAGCAAAAATATAAAAGTATTTGCTCATATTTAAAACTATGTGTAATTCCAACCAAAAAGAAAAAATATAGTAATTTTTTTTTGGGGTCCTTGTAATGGGTTGTATTCTTTGGATGAAGAGGTTTATACAAACAAACAAACAAACAAATGGCGCCGCATGTGATCAAAGACGGCAAATTGGGTGCTATTAATTTTCTTAGGTTGAGATTTATCCTGTATTAATAAAATTTTAATTTTTATGTTCAATAACTAGTGCTTTTCAATGTCTTGTATTGATATAAATGTTCAAATTTCAATCATAGAAGCTATGATATTTGCAGCTCTTTATGCTTTTTGGCCTTTTCGTTTTGTGTTTTTGCTTTTGACATAAATTGGAAAATGGATCATAAATTTGTTATGATCATTCGAATTCTGCTTTAAATTTGTCATAATCTGTTATTTTTACATGACTTATGCTCAAAACCTTTGTCCCATCTTTTATAGCTTTCAACCATGTTATGTTTTGTTTTGTTTTCACATTTGCATAATTTGTATTTAAGATTGAAATTGTAAGTGTCATTTTTTTTCTTTTTATTTTTCTTTTTTCTTCACAATCTTGTTAAATGAAATATTTGATGGACCGATCTTCTGTTATTTTATGGCCATTGAGTTGTTGACTAAAATTTATTACTTTCACTGAAGCATGTTCCTTTAGGATTTGTTAAACACTTGAAAGGCAAGACATCAGGTTTCTTGACTGGTCCAAGTGGGAATACTTGGCTAGTTAATTTTATTCAGAAAAAAGATGGTCTATTTTTTCACTAAGGATGGTTTGCATTTGCGAAAGATCACTTTGCAGAATACGGAGATTTCTTTGTTTTCAAATACAACGGTGATTTTGATTTCATTGTGACGGTGTTCGACAAAAGTGCAGGTGAGAAAGAAGCTGCATTTCATGCCAAATGTACTCAAGCCATTAGTAACTTTGTTAAAAACAAGGGAAAGAAGAGAGAAATTGCAATAAAATGCTTCTTCACGCGAAGCTTTTGAAGGTGCCCCAAAGAGGAGGATGAACACTAGGTCAGAAGCTACAGACAGAAAGAATGGTAATAGCTTGAACCATATAGTTCTTTTTTTCTTTTTCTTTTTTTGAATCTTGTCAATTAGGAAAAATGAAGAATAAATTAAGGTGAATAATATAAAATCATGAGAAATAGTTTAGCAAAAAGTGACAATTATAGACATCAATTTTATGTATTTATTTATTTGAAGTAGAGGACGGTGGACACGAATTGTCAATGTGGGAAGGAACTCATGAGAAAAAAGCTATTCACCGCCCTTTTTTTGTCAGCCGTATGACAAAGGGCAATGTTAGGCAAGTATTTATTTTGGTGAGTTTATTCTACTATTATTTATTTATTTATTTTTTGAGATTTACGGAGTATTGCTTTGCATTTTAATTTGTTTTGTTTTCTTAGATTGGATTATGGATCACCTTCCATTTATTGTATGTAGAGGTTAAGATGAATTCCATAAAAAGATTATAAAACTTGTCGAAACAGAACACTTAAAAGTTGAGCGCAAGAAAGTGGCGTAAAGCGAACATATGACGGTAATGAATTAAATAACATTTTGGAGTATATTCAAAATTTATAATCACTAACATGAATCCGTTGGAATAATTTAGTAGGTAGTAAAAAAATTGAGTTTCGCTCATTAACAAACTGGCTTCGACTCATGAACAATCTTGACCTTGTTAAAGACATCAATTAATCTTGACTAGGGTTACTCTGGAAGAGCAGAGATTTATATTTGGATTTTGAGTGTACATATGTGTTGCAGGACTGAATAGGCAACATACTTTCTCTATTTTTGGCCCCATTTTAGTCTTATGCATTGGGACTGCCCTTCATATCAGCAAACATAAAGTTCAATGGGCCTTTTTGAACTTACATTGTTTTTGTTTATGAAAACATGAAAAACGAAAACAGAACAGGTGGTTTGTTCCATTTTTACTTCGTCCTACTGTTAAACTGCACTTAATTTATTAAGTGATTATTGCTGATGCAGTACATCCCGCCTCCATTTGTAATGGAACATTTTCCAAGCTACGAAAACAGGCAAATCGTTCTTCGTAATCAAGAAGGTAATCAATGGATCGTCAAGCTTATTTGTCGAGCCACTTGCGGTTCTTTTTGTGCGGGCTGGCCTGCCTTTGTTCGTGACAACCGTGTTAAAGAAGGAGACACGTGCAGATTCGAACTAGTAAGCGAATTCAAAATGCTTGTACACATTGCCAGAAAGAACAGAGAAAGTCAACAAGTGGTTGTATAAAGTGCTTAAAACAACACAATTCAGTCAGTAGTTTTTTGGTTTCATAAAGTGAAATTTTATGGTTTTGATTCTATATCTAGGCATCTTGAAAAGCACTTTTTCGGTTTCTATTTATTTAAATTATATTTTATTTTTATTTGTTGGGTTTATGCCTCTTTTTGCAAGGTGGTGCATTTGCTTTTGTACCTTAAGGATAATAATATGTTGGGTCTTTTTTAAGTGTTTAGTATTGTTCCACTGCCTTAAAATTTTAATTAATCATTTTTTTCTTCTTCTTATGTGATGTTTATTTTTGAAACAATCTGAAGATTTTAAGTTGTGATTGAAATTTACAATCTTCGGTGCTAGAAGACTGGAAATTAATCACAATTCACACATTTTATACCAAAACAAATTCCGAAAATCAATCAACAAAGATAGTTCAGTTAGTTAGTCATATAAAATTTTAACTGGGAGGTTAGGAGTTTCTTTTTATTAATTAAAGGTAAAGATCGATTATTTATTTCTCATTTTGGGTTATTCATTGTTTTTAGTTGATTATTTTTTTCATTATGAGCTATTTCTTGTGTTGATTGTTGAACTACTAGATATGTGTTTTTGGATCTTGGTTGTGTGGTTTGTTTTTTCATTATGGGTTATCTCTCGTGTTGATTATTGAGCTTGTAGATGTGGTGTTGGACTATTATTGTTCATTTTAAATAAAAATATAGGGGTAAAAAAATAATTTCATATTTTTTTCGTTAGGTCCGTTCTTCTCCATTAGTCAAGGCAGGTGTCTATAACTATGTGTTTAGTTTTTTACACCCAAGAAAAAGAAGATAAAAGAACACGTTTTAACTTATTTTAAATAGATAAGATATTTTCTTTTATCTTATTTTAAATTTTCAACACAACGCAATTCAAGTCAGTGCGAAAAATTAGAGCTTTCCACAATTATACATATGAGCTTTTCATTGAATTCATTACTCATAACACACATTATTCACCCATTGAACAACATCTTTTAACACATCAACTTCTGAATGAAGACTCTCTCAGAAGATACACAATTTAACTTGCAAAACAGTTGGCTTTGACACATCCTCAAAGGAACAAAAGTTTAATTATTATTAGCCAGAAGGGCCTCTTTTTAGGTAGCATGTAATGTGTTACCGATGTCAATCACAAATCGGTATCTAACATCGCCTTTCACTAAACGTTCCAGGGCAGTATTCACATAGTCCATTGGAATAACTTCTATGTCCGATGTAATGTTGTGCTTTGCTGCAAAATCAATCATTTCTTGAGTTTCCTTCAAACCTCCAGTGGCACTTCCAGCTACCAACTTCCTCCCTATCATTTTCCATTTCTTATCAACAATATTTTTACTTGAAACAAATGTATACATACAAGACGGTAATAAATAATTATTTATATTGATTGTAATTCTGTCAAATAAATCTAAAATGCCTTGGATCTTTTTTCTTTAATCCATTGAAAGAAGAAGTAATATTTGCTTACCCATAATCAAAGGGAAGACTGGTAGCTCAAGTGGCTTTTCTGGTGCGCCAACCATAATGAGCTTTCCGTGTGATTTTAAGAGGTTAAGTAATGGTAGGAGAGGATGAACTGCAGAGACTGTATCAATGATACCATCGATTGTGCCAATTGCAGCCTAAACACATTCGAAATTCCAAAATGAGAAATTTTACTACATACTAAAAGAAGGAAAAAAAAAGGGGACTCATTATACTTATAGTCCACCAAGTACGCACTTGTTGCACTTTAATTTTGTCAATTTCATCCGCAAACTACAAAAAAAAGAGTTACCTCCATCTGGTCAACATCACGGCGGACCAAGAATGAGTCAGCTCCAAGATGTTCAATGGCTTCCTTCTCCTTGCTAGGAGAGGTACTAATAACTGTAACTTTAACCCCAAAAGCCTTTGCAAATTTGACAGCCATGTGACCAAGACCACCTAGTCCAACCACACCCACATGCATACCAGGTTTGTCTAGTCCAAAGTACTTCAATGGGCTATAGACTGTGATCCCAGCACACAGGAGAGGAGCACCAGCATCAAGAGGAAGGTTGTCGGGAAAGTGAATCACAAAGTGCTCGTTACAAACCATGATGTCCGAATAGCCCCCATAGTTGGTGGTTCCATCATAGTAAGTGGTGCTATAGGTAAGAATTTGTTTAGTACAGTAGCTTTCGCGGGTCGTTGGCACAATCGTCACACGAATGGCATGATTCAATTAAGCATCCCACACCGGCTTTTTCGCCTACTTTGACCTTTTGCACCTTGCTGCCAACCTTTGTCACTATGCCTACAATCTCATGGCTGCAATGTGGAATTCAATGTGATCAATATTAGTTTGAATACTGTATTTCAACTACTAGTCTGAGAAATTGAAATAATACCTATTTTTAGGTTCTATTTGTTTCAATAAAAAAGGCTAGTTTTTGGCCGTTTGGTTTCAGCCCATTTAATTGACAATGGAGAGGGAAAAAACTTGTTAAACAAAATTTATCGGATTTGATAAGGAAAAGTTAGTAAAACAACTCTTTTCAACTTTGGGTAGTAGGAGAGATTTAATATGTATTTTTTTTGTTATTGGTTAAGATCTTTTGATAAAATTTTTCTATGATCATATTAGATAAATTCAAAATATCAGAAAAATTTTTCTGTAAAAAATTAAAATTTTTTATGTCAAATTTTTTCTGTGAAAATGTTGAGAGATCCCAACTACTATCAAAATATTACACGTCCTTTATCTTATAAAATTTTAATATTATAAAAAAAAATTCCCCCATTTGGTAACTAGTAAAAACAAAAAAAAAATAAAATCTTTTGTCTTTAGTGATTTATTTTAAGACTTTTCAAGTAAAAAACATTCAAAAAAGGTTCATTAAAGAAAAAAATTGGCAGCCCCGCTTAAACTTTTTGAATAACAAATAAATAATTTTTTTTACATTTGTCAAGCCCAACAACTTTATCATAAAAATTTAAAGATAAAAATAAAAACAAAAACTACTAAAAAAGTATTTGTCTCTCCATCTCTTTGGAAACTCTCCTTGCGATGGGTTGATGTGTGCTCTGGGTGAAGGGTGAAACTTGTGTTGAGTGGAATTTACAAACAGAGATAATAGAAGAAAGTGAAATCAATATCAGCAAGGAAAGTCAACAAAATAATGCAGATAATAAAAGAAGAAGAAAAAAAAAAAACTACTAGTTGCATAGAAATAAATATATATAATTCAAAAAAAATACATAGAAAGTGCACTGTATAATTAAGATGTTGGAAAATGTATCTTGCATCGATTTTCTAGAAGTTATTTTTTTGAACTGCTTTTCTAAAATTTGCCTAAGTCTTTCTCTCTCAATGTGGCGAGGTCGAATCCTCTCCCTTGCAATCGGTTTTGGTGGTCGGTCGTCCTGGGCCTCTTTGAATTTTTGGGCCTTCGCAAGGATGGTTTGATCCTCCGCCTTCTGAGCCCTTCTCCTCGCCTCCAACTCCGCTCGGTCGAGGTCCTCATCACTCGGCTTTGGACCCAACCCTGCCTCAAACAATGCAGACGGCTGAACCAGCTCATCCCATTTGGCCCATTCTTTCTCCCTCCACTTCTTCACCCTCTTCACCCTTTCCTCTGCTGCTGCCCCCAGCTTTGGCTCCATCGACTTGGTGGGCACCTTCCAAATGGTGCGCACTCCAACTCCTCCACTGGCAGACACGTAGAACTACCGCGGTCTCCACCCCTTGATCGACGACGGCAGCCCCGCCACCAGCCCTTTCCCTGCTGCTGCTTGCAGAGTGACCCACGTCTCTTGCTGCCTTGAGGCCTTGTAACATGCGAAGAATTCGTCCACTGTCATGGCCGCCCCTTCGTTCGCCTTCGGCCAGGCACTTGCACAGGACAGCAAGATCTTCCATACATTGGGCATTAGTTGGCCCGGCGCTATCGACAAACGATTTAGGACGTCCACTACCACCTGTGGTAGGGGCAACCTCAGTCCTCCTTTCAGTGCCTCCTCATAAAGGGCAAACTGCCCTGGCCTGGCGTCGGATGGCCTCTCCGTCGACATTGGCAACAACAACTCTACTTCGGCAGGCACCTGGTATTTTTTGCGAACAACCTCTAAATCCGCTGCAGTAACCGTTGATTTATCTGCTTTTGTATGCCAGTGATAAGGTTCCGCCTGGTTGATAGGCTTTGGAGCTGCTATCATGGTGGAACCGTGGGATCGTACAATCGACTCCCCCGCCCTCTCCATCCTGTATTGCTGCGCTAACTCCACAGCATCATCATCGCCAAGTGGATCTACCCTGACATTCGTAGTTTCTTCCTGGGCCATTTCTATGGTGTGTCTGCGAATCGCTTCGGAGGCAGGTGCAAGGAAATTGAAAAAGTGTTGCAGAGACGTATCGTGAGCAACAAAGGAATTCACACTTGGAATATTTTGATTTTTCGTAAACAAGTAGGTGAATCGAATAATGCCAAAAGCCCACGGTTTACCCGTATTCCAAGGATCCCAATTAATTTTCGCCAGCTTGAAAACTTTTCAAATCACCTGCCAAAACTGTCTTTTCAACACCCATAGTGATCTAACGTTTCATTTCTGATCCAACGCCCAATCTTCCCCCATCACGGGGTGTGGCCACGTGTACGACCACTATCCACTGTCTCTTGCCCTTACCCTGTCTTTTCCACTTCAAATCACCACGTCACACGTCGGTTATAGCGATCCCGGTATTCCCTTTACTGTACAGTTGTATTCCGGACTCGGTTCCGTGGAGTTGGTAGTTGTGTCTACCTTGTTGTCATCCTTTAATGTCACCTGTTTGAATTCTAGGATGTGTTGGACTTGTCTCGAGTGGGTGGATTGAGTCTTGGTTTAAATTCCTCTTTTTTTTGTATTTTGGTCTTTCCGCTCGAGCGGGCCTTTGAGCGCTCGAGCGGAGATTGCATACTTCCAGTATCTCGTGCCCCTGCAAAACTTCTGCAGGTGTGATTTCTGCGCTCGAGCGGGTTTTCTGCGCTCGAGCGGGTAGCGCTCGAGCGGGATTGTTAGCGCTCGAGCGGGACAGTACATTTCTGGTAAAAGTTCTGGGAGGAGGAGATTCACGCTCGAGCGGACTGGATTTCACGCTTGAGCGGGCAAACTTTATTTTTGTGTCTGAGCGCTCGAGCGGGACTTATTGCGCTCAAGCGGACCATGTTTTCTGTGTCTTTACGCTCGAGCGGTGTGTTCTACGCTCGAGCGGACCTGTCGTATAATTGAGAGTGGCTGGGCATTTTAAATCACTTTTTCACTTTCTCTTCTCTCTCCTACTTTTCCAAAAACACCATTGTTGAGCTTCTCACTCTAGAACTCTACCTTCTCTCTAGGTATTGATCTAGTAGGAGTGGTTTGCTCACCTTTGGCCTTTACAAAAAGGTTGTTGATCGTCGAGGGCTATCTTTTAATCTGAAAATTTCGGGATTTGGAGCATTTGATTTTGGTTTTCATCTCCGTTGGAGCTCATCTTTTGAGGTAGGGATATCTATTCCTCTCTATGGGTTTTGTCTTTACATTTTAGTATTTTGAGATGTTGGGGTTGGTTTGGTAAGTTTGTGAAAGTTTGGGGGCTTTTGTGTAATTTTTACAAAAGTTGGGGTTTGGTTTATAATAAACCTAGATGCATGTTTGGCATAGAGAAATGGCATAGAATGTTGGAACATTGATGAAAATGGAACCTAAGGGTTGTAATGTTAATTAAGGAAAACGCCCTAATTACATTGATTAATTAATTGGTATAATTAATTGTGAGAAATGAGGATTTGAAGTGGAAATGTTGAGATTGGGAGTATATGGGAATAAATGGTGTAGTTGAATTAATAATCACTCACCAAATTGAAATGTTGATTAAATATCCATTTTGTGCATTTATTTTCTGCATAGAAATAACTGCTTTGGGCTATCGGTGGAGGATAGTCGTGATTGTTGTAGACAATGCATGATGATTAGGCAAACTAAAACTAATCGATCGAATGTGTCATAGAGTATGACGGTGGATTGAATACATTAACTTTATGTATTGAGTGATTGTGTATAGAACCTTTGTGTTTATATGCATTATGTGTAGAGGAGGAGATGGGGGATGTACTCCGCGTTTAGGGGAAGATGGGGGATGGACCTCTAAACCGGATAGTGTTGGAGAAAATAGGGGATGAACTCCGTAGATACAGCTCATATGCTTGTCTAGAGAAGTGAAGATAGAGCTCATATGCTTATCTTTGAGAAGTGTTGATACAGCTCATATGCTTGTCTAGTGAAGTGTGGATATAACTTATATGCTTATTTGTGAATGTGGGACATAGTTTTTATACTTATCTGTTGTGATGTTGATAGAGCTCATATGCATATCTATTGAAAAGGGGAAAATGAACAGTAACTTGGACTTATGAGTCGTATGATTGAAATGTGATTTATGTGGATGTATCAGTGTTGGCCATCTATCAAGTTGCTAAATTTTTAGTCATTGTTCATGGTTGGTTTAGTGTATTTCTACTGGGCTGTGGCTCACCCTATATGGGAATATCATTTTCAGGCACAGGTAGCATGCCACCTCCAAGGACATAGCTTGGGAAGCTAGAGGCGGGCAGACTTTTGTTATTTAGTTTCTTTTGATGTATTACATGTATATTCAAGCCAAGGCTTAAAGTGTAATTGAGTTAGCACTCTCTTTTTGTAACCAAGGTGTTAACTTGGAAAGCTGTAAGCCCTTAGGGCATTTGCTTTTGTTGTTAACATGTAATACCTTTTGTAATGAAACTATGATGAATAGATGAATGTTATTCTTTTGTATATCAATGCATGCTTATATTGATGGGTTTAATGTTGTTATTTTGAGGGCGTTACAACTTGGTATCAGAGCGTACCGGATTCGAATACTTTGGGTACGTGGGAAGTGATTAGGATCACAATGGGTTTGTCTCGCTTGATAGAGACTTAAGTGTAGTGTCATATGCCATGTGCTTAATTGATAACATGCTTATGTGATTATTTGAGTATGGGATTTAATTTCTAGGATGTTGATTGGATCTTTGGGTTTCTGGGAGTCTTGTTGGAAAAGCACTTGATCAATGCTGTTTCTAACCGGAACTCTAGTAACGCCTCGGGACTATCATTATCCGGAAATGAAATTCGTAAGTGCTTATGCGTTTATGTGCTTACGTGGAGTGAATTACAGTTGTCCATGCATTTAGGACGTGAGTGTTTAGTTTCGGCACATTTATGAATGTGCTAATGTTCTTCGTTTCCTTTATTAGGATGTCAGGACGAGGAAGAGGTGGTAGGCGTGGTAGGCCTAGAAGGCAGGAAGTGCCTATACCGGATGAGATTCCGGCAGTGCAGGAGGGAGTTGGTCAGGCCAATGCGGCCGAGCCAGCGGGTCAGCAGGCTATGAGTGCCTTGGCCCGGGAGATAGCAGGAGCTTTGGGTATCCTTAGAGCTGGGAATCAGGCAGTAGAGGCAGGGCCTTCTTTCTTGAGAGGGAGTTCTTCCGGTCTAACCCGGAGGAGTTTGTTGGGGATCCTAAGGAACCGCTTAAGGCAGACGAGTGGTTGGAACAAATGAGTAAGACGTTCGAGATGCTTGGCATTGAGGACGGAGCACTGAAGGTGACCTTGGCATCCTTCCAGCTGAAGGGAGATGCGGGTCAATGGTGGAAGTACGAGAAAGTCCGTGTAGGTGGTACTTGGGAGGCGTTTGTAAATGCTTTCCAGGAGAGGTTCTTATCTGCAGTTGCCAGGGAGAAGCTGAGGGATCAGTTTAGCTGGCTCAAACATGAGGGTTTGTTTGTGGCCGAGTTTGAGGCTACATTTACTAGCTTGTCCAAGTTTGCACCTGAACTTGTGGCGACCGAGGAGCGCCGTTGCTACGAGTTTGAGCGGAAGTTGAGGCGTGGCCTCAAGTTGAGGGTTGGTGGATCTTATATCCGGGAGTATAGGCATTTGGTGGATGCTGCAGCTCATATGGAGCTGATGATGCAGGAGGAAGAAGAGGAGAAACACAGAGGCTCCAAGAGGGGCCAAGAGGGCCAGGGTGATGGTAGGAGACAGAGGGGTTATAACCCTCAGCCGTCTCAGGGTGGTTTGGCTAGGTCGACTTTCCCAGTACCGAGTGCAGGCTCCGGGAGGGGCAATCAGGGAGAGTTCACCTGTTACAAGTGTAGCCAGCTGGGTCACAAGGCTTCGGTTTGCCCGCAGAAGGGCGGAGGTCAGAGAGCTGCATCTTCTTCAGTTAGACCGCAGAGTCAGAGTTTGGGCAGGGGGAAGCCCTTGTCTTGCTATCAGTGTGGACAGCCTGGGCACCTGAAGAGGTTCTGCCCACAGTTGAGTGCCACTTCTGGGGCGTCTGGTTCTAGGCAGACGCAGAGTTTTTCAGCCAGCTCAGTCTGTGCAGGCTTCGAGGGCCAATCCGGGAGCTTCGTCATCCCAGTCAGTACAGCAGTCTTATGCTCCTAGAGGTGAGCAGGTGGATCAGGGGCCTACAGGGTGCGTGTATGCTGTTACCGCGCAGGACCTAGTACCGGCTCCATCAGTAGTGAGAGTACCTTTCTGTTTTGCAACTCGGTTGCTAGTGTGTTGATTGATACGGGTGCGTCTCATTCTTTTGTATCTGCTGCATTTGCATCTGTGTTGGAGTTGGAGTTAGCATTATTAGCATCTCCTATTTGTGTAGTGTCACCTATTGGGGGGTGAGTTGATTTTGAAACACGGATGTAGAGGTTGTGATATAGAGGTCGCCGATCATAGGCTTCCGTTTCCTTTTGTAGTTATGCCCATGAAGGGCTTTGATGTTATTTTAGGTATGGACTGGTTATCGTCATACCGGGCAGTTATTGATTGCTACCGCCAGAGGGTTACTTGTTGTACCGTGAACGGGGAGTGTTTCCATTTCTTGGGGGACCGGGTTGGTAGTGTTGTGCCACCGGGGTATGATCCGCGAGGGCGGAGTGAGCTTAGTAGTCTACTTGCCAGCTTTGAGAGTGGTGAGTGTGATGAGACCCCAACTGTGTTGCCGAGGGTAGTTTGCGAGTACTCGGACGTCTTTCCCGAGGACCTCGTTAGTTTGCCACCTCACCGGGAGATTGAGTTTTCTATTGATTTAGTGCCCGGCACGGCGCCGATTTCTATGGCACCTTACCGTTTTGCTCCAGCAGAGTTGGTTGAGTTGAAAGTTCAGCTCCAGGAATTACTAGATAAGGGCTTCGTTCGCCCTAGTGTTTCACCGTGGAGAGCACCGGCCCTCTTTGCTAAAAAGAAAGATGGCGCCTTGAGATTGTGTATCGATTATCGGAAATTGAATCGGGCTACGGTTAAGAATAAATATCCTATGCTCCGTATAGATGACTTGTTTGACCAGTTGAAGGGTTCCCGTTGTTTCTCTAAGATAGACTTGAGATCGGGTTACCACCAGTTGAGGGTCAGGGAGGAGGATGTTCAGAAGACGGCATTCCGAACGCGGTATGGCCATTATGAGTTTCTGGTGATGCCATTTGGACTTACCAACGCACCGACAGTCTTTATGGATTTGATGAACCGGATCTTCCGGAATTCTTAGATCGTTTTGTAGTCGTTTTCGTGGACGACATTCTTATCTATCACCTTCAGAGGAGGAGCACGAGAAACACTTGAGAGTGGTGCTTGAGTTGCTTAGAGCCCATAGGCTGTATGCCAAGTTTGGGAAGTGTGAGTTCTGGCTAGGAGAAGTCAAGTTCTTAGGCCATGTGGTCTCCGGGGAAGGGGTGTCTGTTGATACATCCAAGACTGAGGCAGTGCATGACTGGGCACAGCCTGAGAGTGTGTTTGAGATCCGCAGTTTTCTGGGATTAGCTGGGTATTACCGTCGGTTTGTGAAGGATTTCTCCAGGTTAGCGTCACCATTGACTAGGTTGACACGGAAGGGAGTCAAGTTTGTGTGGAGTGAGACTTGTGAAAAGTCATTCCAAGAGTTGAAAGTTAGATTGACCACCGCTCCGGTGCTGATTATTCCGAAGAGAGGGTTGGGTTATGCGGTCTATTGTGATGCCTCACGAAAGGGTTTGGGTTGCGTGTTGATGCAAGAGGGGAAAGTGGTAGCTTATGGCTCACGTCAGTTGAAAATTCACGAGAAGAATTACCCTACGCATGACCTAGAGTTAGCGGCTGTGATCTTTGCCTTGAAAATCTGGAGGCACTACCTTTATGGTGAGAGGTTCGAGGTGTTCTCGGATCATAAGAGTCTGAAGTATCTGTTTACACAGAAAGACTTGAATTTGAGACAGAGGAGGTGGATGGAGTTTATTGAGGATTACGACTTTGAGTTGCATTATCATCCGGGAAAGGCAATGTTGTGGCCGATGCCCTTAGCAGGAAATCCATAGGTGATGTAGCTTGTGTAGCCATCCGGGAGTGGGAGATGTTGGGGGCAATTGGCAAGTTTGATTTGCTTCTGGGCGAATCCGTAGAGGCTGCGGCCTTGTCTTCTGTTGTTGCACAGCCTACACTTGTGACCAGAGTGTTAGAGGCACAGAGAGGTGACCTTGAGGTAGATTCCCTCCGAGAGAAGATCTCCAGTGGGAAGGTTGAGAAGGGTTTGGCTGAGTATCCCGACCAGAGTGTGAGATACCGAGACCGTTTGTTTGTGCCGAAGTCTTGCCGAGAGGAGGTACTCCGAGAGTTTCATCATTCGCGCTTTGCGGTGCATCCGGAGGTACTAAGATGTACCAGGATTTAGGCCGCCAGTTTTGGTGGCGGGTATGAAGAGAGATGTGGCAGTTTTCGTGTCTAAGTGCCTTACTTGTCAGCAAGTGAAGGCCGAGCATCAGAGGCCAGCGGGTTTGTTACAACCCTTGCCTATTGCCGAGTGGAAGTGGGAGCATGTCACTATGGACTTCGTTGTAGGTCTTCCGAGGACTCAGCGGGGTAGTGATGCTATTTGGGTGGTTGTAGACCGGTTGACTAAGTCGGCGCACTTTATTGCTATGCGCGTGAGAGATTCGATAGATCATCTTGCCGACTTGTATATTCGGGACATAGTGAGGTTGCACGGGGTCCCAGTGACGATCGTCTCAGATAGAGATCCTCGTTTTACTGCTAGGTTGTGGCAGAGTTTGCAGAGTGCCTTGGGCACTAAGTTGACCTTTAGTACAGCTTATCATCCTCAGACTGACGGGCAGTTCGAGCGTACTATTCAGATCCTTGAGGATATGCTTCGAGGTTGTGTCCTTGACTTTAGTGGGACATGGGAGAGGCACTTACCCTTGGTAGAGTTTGCCTACAACAACAGTTTTCAGTCTAGCATCGGTATGGCACTGTTTGAGGCCTTGTATGGCCGGCCGTGTAGGTCTCCAGTTTGTTGGGCCGAGGTGGGTGATGCACCTTTGTTGGGTCCAGAGTTGGTTTAGAGAGACGACGGAGAAAGTTGAGCTTATCCGTAGGAGGCTTGTTACAGCCAGAGTTGTCAGAAATCTTATGCTGACCGTAGGAGGAGACCGTTGGCTTTTGAGACGGGTGATCATGTCTTCCTGAAGATATCACCTAGGCGAGGTTTGATGAGGTTTGGGAAGAGAGGGAAGTTATCCCCTCGGTTTATCGGTCCCTTTGAGATCCTTGAGAGGATTGGGGAGGTTGCTTATCGCTTGGCTTTGCCGCCGCAGTTGTCCGGAGTTCATGACGTGTTTCATGTGAGTATGCTTCGGAAGTATGAGCCGGATCCATCACATGTGTTGGATTGGACCGACTTAGAGGTAGATGAGGATGCCTCGTATGAGGAGAGACCAGTTCGAGTCTTGGATAGGCGGGATCAAGTCCTGCGTGGCAAGACCATTCATTTGGTTAAGGTTTTGTGGAAGCATCACGGAGTGGAGGAGGCCCACTTGGGAACGTGAGTTGGAGGTCCGAGAGAAATATCCAGACCTGTTTGTGGATGTTTGAACATATATTACATATTTGTTGTATTGTTGAACTTTAAGATCATTAACTACGTCCTAAGTTGTAAAACATTGTGGATGTTTTGATTTATGGAAATAGTGTGGAACTTGCCTTGATATGGGAGTTGATTGTAATATTGCATATATTGGCTATATTATAGAAATGGAAATGTATCATGATTATTGCTTATGATATGAATTGTGAACCATGTGTGTTGGAAATGGTTGAAATGGAAAGAAAATGCATGTTGAAACATATGTATTGTGAAATGCCTCTTGATAAGGGATGGGATGACCGGTAATGGGTCGAGTTGTTGAATGTTGTGATATAACATTGTTTAAAATGGAGAAAAACTTACTTTTCAAAAACTTGTTCTTAATTTCGGGGACGAAATTCTTTAAGGGGGGAGGTTATAGCGATCCCGGTATTCCCTTTACTGTACAGTTGTATTCCGGACTCGGTTCCGTGGAGTTGGTAGTTGTGTCTACCTTGTTGTCATCCTTTAATGTCACCTGTTTGAATTCTAGGATGTGTTGGGACTTGTCTCGAGTGGAGTGGATTGAGTCTTGGTTTAAATTCCTCTTTTTTTTTGTATTTTGGTCTTTCCGCTCGAGGCGGCCTTTGAGCGCTCGAGCGGAGATTGCATACTTCCAGTATCTCGTGCCCCTGCAAAACTTCTGCAGGTGTGATTTCTGCGCTCGAGCGGGTTTTTTGCGCTCGAGCGGGTAGCGCTCGAGCGGGATTGTTAGCGCTCGAAGCGGACAGTACATTTCTGGTAAAAGTTCTGGGAGGAGGAGATTCACGCTCGAGCGGACTGGATTTCACGCTTGAGCGGGCGAACTTTATTTTTGTGTCTGAGCGCTCGAGCAGGACTTATTGCGCTCGAGCGGACCATGTTTTCTGTGTCTTTACGCTCGAGCGGTGTGTTCTACACTCGAGCGGACCTGTCGTATAACTGAGAGTGGCTGGGCATTTTAAATCACTTTTTCACTTTCTCTTCTCTCTCCTACTTTTCCAAAAACACCATTGTTGAGCTTCTCACTCTAGAACTCTACCTTCTCTCTAGGTATTGATCTAGTAGGAGTGGTTTGCTCACCTTTGGCTTTACAAAAAGGTTGTTGATCGTCGAGGGCTATCTTTTAATCTGAAAATTTCGGGATTTGGAGCATTTGATTTTGGTCTTCATCTCCGTTGGAGCTCAATCTTTTGAGGTAGGGGATATCCTACTCCTCTCTATGGGTTTTGTCTTTAAATTTTAGTATTTTGAGATGTTGGGGTTGGTTTGGTAAGTTTGTGAAAGTTTGGGGCTTTTGTGTAATTTTTACAAAAGTTGGGGTTTGGTTTATAATAAACCTAGATGCATGTTTGGCATAGAGAAATGACATAGAATGTTGGAACATTGATGAAAATGGAAGGTCGATCACAAGGAAGGGCGACCATGAGGGTTGGCCGAGCAGGAGGGGCGACCGTGGAGGGGGCGACCGCGAAGAGGGCCGACCGCGAAGGTTTGGCTGGGCGAGAGGGCTGTTAGAGGAGGACAGACTGCGAAGGGTGAGGTAGAGGGGCGTGGGGCTCAAGAGGCGACGTGTAACGCCCTCAAAATAACAACATTAAACCCATTAATATAAGCATGCATTGATATACAAAAGAATAACATTCATCTATTCATCACAGTTTCATTACAAAAGGTATTACATGTTAACAACAAAAGCAAATGCCCTAAGGCTTACAGCTTTCCAAGTTAACACTTGGTTACAAAAAGAGAGTGCTAACTCAATTACACCTTAAGCCCTTGGCTTGAATATACATGTAATACATCAAAAGAAACTAAATAACAAAAGTCTTGCCCGCCTCTAGCTTCCCAAGCTATGTCCTTGGAGGTGGCATGCTACCTGTGCCTGAAAATGATATTCCCATATAGGGGTGAGCCACAGCCCAGTAGAAATACACTAAACCAACCATGAACAATGACTAAAATTTAGTAACTGATAGATGGCCAACACTGATACATCCACATAAATCACATTTCAATCATACGACTCATAAGTCCAAGTTACTGTTCATTTTCCCCTTTTCAATAGATATGCATATGAGCTCTATCAACATCACAACAGATAAGTATAAAAACTATGTCCCACATTCACAAATAAGCATATAAGCTATATCCACACTTCACTAGACAAGCATATGAGCTGTATCAACACTTCTCAAAGATAAGCATATGAGCTGTATCTACGGAGTTCATCCCCTATCTTCTCCCAACACTATCCGGTTTAGAGGTCCATCCCCCATCTTCCCTAAACCGCGGAGTACATCCCCCATCTCCTCCTCTACACATAATGCATATAAACACAAAGGTTCTATACACAATCACTCAATACATAAAGTTAATGTATTCAATCCACTGTCATACTCTATGATACATTCGATCGATTAGTTTTAGTTTGCCTAATCATCAATGCAGATTGTCTACAACAATCACGACTATCCTCCACCGATAGCCCAAAGCAGTTATTTCTATGCAGAAAATAAATGCACAAAATGGATATTTAATCAATATTTCATTCGGTGAGTGATTATTAATTCAACTACACCCTTTATTCCCATATACTCCCAATCTCAACATTTCCACTTCAAATCCTCATTTCTCACAATTAATTATACCAATTAATTAATCAATGTAATTAGGGCGTTTTCCTTAATTAACATTACAACCCTTAGGTTCCCATTCGGCCAACATTCGTGGTCGACCCTCCTCGCGGTCGGCCCTTCCACTCGGTCACCTTGAACGGTCGGACCACCTCCCGATCGGTTCACCCGCTCGGTCACTTCCCGCCGGCCGACCTCCATACTACCACTCCCTAACACCCTCACCTTCTTCATAACTATTCCCTTCGCTGGACTAAAGCTGCACTCGGGAATGGGGGACTACTGACGTGTACAAGCCGACAAAGGCCATGAGTCACTATAAACAACCAAGCCCATCACTTGGAGCCCAATACATAACCCAGCTGGTGAGGTCCAGAACAGCTGGAATCCAACATGGCATAAAGAGCCAATGGCATTCAGACACATGGCAGATGAAGGACGAGCCATATCGGCAAACAAAGATCTGCAAAGTTATTGGCCACTGCACATCACCATTAATGCAGCCATCACAGCATTTATTACGACAACACCTCCCCGTCGGAACAGGACCCCCTTACCCTGAACAAGGTAAGCTACAGCATAGACTTTCGGCGAGGAGGGCAGGTCGGAAGGGACAGCGAAATGATTACTAAAGGATATAAGCAAACGTTGAAGACAAGAAGAAGGTTAAGTTTTCTATCTCTAAACTCTCCTTACATCCTACTTCTCCTTCTAACTTGCTCGTCGGAGGGTTCACTGGGGGACTACCTCGTTCCCAATTGGACTTGTTTGCAGGTAACCCGGTGGCTTGGTCATTGGACGTGGACACCGAAGAGCTTGGACAAGTCCGACCCATTCACTTGGACAACCTGTATCATCAGTTTTGATTCTATATCTAGGCATCTTGAAAAGCACTTTTTCGGTTTCTATTTATTTAAATTATATTTTATTTTTATTTTTTGGGTTTATGCTCTTTTTGCAAGGTGGTGCATTTGCTTTTGTACCTTAAGGATAATAATATGTTGGGTCTTTTTTAAGTGTTTAGTATTGTTCCACTGCCTTAAAATTTTAATTAATCATTTTTTTCTTCTTCTTATGTAATGTTTATTTTTGAAACAATCTGAAGATTTTAAGTTGTGATTGAAATTTACAATCTTCGGTGCTAGAAGACTGGAAATTAACCACAATTCACACATTTTATACCAAAACAAATTCGAAAATCAATCAACAAAGATAGTTCAGTTAGTTAGTCATATAAAATTTTAACTGGGAGGTTAGGAGTTTCTTTTATTAATTAAAGGTAAAGATCTTTATTTATTTCTCATTTTGGTTATTCATTGTTTTTAGTTGATTATTTTTTTCATTATGAGCTATTTCTTGTGTTGATTGTTGAACTACTAGATATGTGTTTTTGGATCTTGGTTGTGTGGTTTGTTTTTTCATTATGGGTTATCTCTCGTGCTGATTATTGAGCTTGTAGATGTGGTGTTGGACTATTATTGTTCATTTTAAATAAAATATAGGGGTAAAAAAATAATTTCATATTTTTTTCGTTAGGTCTGTTCTTCTCCATTAGTCAAAGGCAGGTATCTATAACTATGTGATTAGGTTTTTTTCACCCAAGAAAAAGAAGATAAAAGAACACGTTTTAACTTATTTCAAATAGATAAGATATTTTCTTTTATCTTATTTTAAATTTTCAACACAACGCAATTCAAGTCAGTGTGAAAAATTGGAGCTTTCCACAATTATACATATGACAGCTTTTCATTGAATTTATTACTCATAACACACATTATTCACCCATTGAACAACATCTTTTAACACATCAACTTCTGAATGAAGACTCTCTCTGAAGATACACAATTTAACTTGCAAAACAGTTGGCTTTGACACATCCTCAAATGAACAAAAGTTTAATTATTATTAGCCAGAAGGGCCTATTTTTAGGTAGCATGTAATGTGTTACCGATGTCAATCACAAATCGGTATCTAACATCGCCTTTCACTAAACGTTCCAGGGCAGTATTCACATAGTCCATTGGAATAACTTCTATGTCCGATGTAATGTTGTGCTTTGCTGCAAAATCAATCATTTCTTGAGTTTCCTTCAAACCTCCAGTGGCACTCCCAGCTACCAACTTCCTCCCTGTCATTTTCCATTTCTTATCAACAATATTTTTACTTGAAACAAATGGATACATACACGACGGTAATAAATAATTATTTATTGATTGTAATTCTGTCAAATAAATCTAAAATGCCTTGGATCTTTTTTCTTTAATCCATTGAAAGAAGAAGTAATATTTGCTTACCCATAATCAAAGGGAAGACTGGTAGCTCAAGTGGCTTTTCTGGTGCGCCAACCATAATGAGCTTTCCGTGTGATTTTAAGAGGTTAAGTAATGGTAGGAGAGGATGAACTGCAGAGACTGTATCAATGATACCATCGATTGTGCCAATTGCAGCCTAAACACATTCGAAATTCCAAAATGAGAAATTTTACTACATACTAAAAGAGGGAAAAAAAAAGGGGACTCATTATACTTATAGTCCACCAAGTACGCACTTGTTGCACTTTATTTTGTCAATTTCATCCGAAACTACAAAAAAAGAGTTACCTCCATCTGGTCAACATCACGGCGGACCAAGAATGAGTCAGCTCCAAGATGTTCAATGGCTTCCTTCTCCTTGCTAGGAGAGGTACTAATAACTGTAACTTTAACCCCAAAAGCCTTTGCAAATTTGACAGCCATGTGACCAGACCACCTAGTCCAACCACACCCACATGCATACCAGGTTTGTCTAGTCCAAAGTACTTCAATGGGCTATAGACTGTGATCCCAGCACACAGGAGAGGAGCACCAGCATCAAGAGGAAGGTTGTCGGGAAAGTGAATCACAAAGTGCTCGTTACAAACCATGATGTCCGAATAGCCCCCATAGTTGGTGGTTCCATCATAGTAAGTGGTGCTATAGGTAAGAATTTGTTTAGTACAGTAGCTTTCGCGGTCGTTGGCACAATCGTCACACGAATGGCATGATTCAATTAAGCATCCCACACCGCTTTTTCGCCTACTTTGACCTTTTGCACCTTGCTGCCAACCTTTGTCACTATGCCTACAATCTCATGGCTGCAATGTGGAATTCCAATGTGATCAATATTAGTTTGAATACTGTATTTCAACTACTAGTCTGAGAAATTGAAATAATACCTATTTTTAGGTTCTATTTGTTTCAATAAAAAAGGCTAGTTTTTGGCCGTTTGGTTTCAGCCCATTTAATTGACAATGGAGAGGAAAAAACTTGTTAAACAAAATTTATCGGATTTGATAAGGATAAAGTTAGTAAAACAACTCTTTTCAACTTTGGGTAGTAGGAGAGATTTAATATGTATTTTTTTTTGTTATTGGTTAAGATCTTTTGATAAAATTTTTCTATGATCATATTAGATAAATTCAAAATATCAGAAAAATTTTTCTGTAAAAAATTAAAATTTTTTATGTCAATTTTTTCTGTGAAAATGTTGAGAGATCCCAACTACTATCAAAATATTACACGTCCTTTATCTTATAAAATTTTATTATTATTAAAAAAAATTCCCCATTTGGTAACTAGTAAAAACAAAAAAAAAAATAAAATCTTTTGTCTTTAGTGATTTATTTTAAGACTTTTCAAGTAAAAAACATTTCAAAAAAAGGTTCATTAAAGAAAAAAATTGGCAGCCCCGCTTAAACTTTTTGAATAACAAATAAATAATTTTTTTTTACATTTGTCAAGCCAACAACTTTATCATAAAATTTAAAGATAAAAATAAAAACAAAAACTACTAAAAAGTATTTGTCTCTCCATCTCTTTGGAAACTCTCCTTGCGATGGGTTGATGTGTGCTCTGGGTGAAGGGTGAAACTTGTTGTTGAGTGGAATTTACAAACAGAGATATAGAAGAAAGTGAAATCAATATCAGCAAGGAAAGTCAACAAAATAATGCAGATAATAAAAGAAGAAGAAAAAAAAAAAACTACTAGTTGCATAGAAATAAATATATATAATTCAAAAAAATACATAGAAAGTGCACTGTATAATTAAGATGTTGGAAAATGTATCTTGCATCGATTTTCTAGAAGTTATTTTTTTTGAACTGCTTTTCTAAAGTTAGATGATATATAATCTCCAACATCATGCATTGTGTATTTGTATGTGCGTGAGGGAGAGAGAGAGAGGAGGGTGCAATTAAACGTACCGGGGACAAGAGGATATATAGACATGCCCCATTCATCCTTGGGAAGTGAAGGTCGGAGTGACAAATTCCACAATACAACACTTTTAATGTCACATCATAATCTTCATTTTCCCTGAAATATCAATTCCAGTGGCACATAAATATATAAGAGGAATTATAAATTAACAAGAAGATTATAAAATAATTATAAATTTATAAAAGTGTGAGTAGAGCCTATATTACGGTACAAATAATATCACATTTCATTTGATTCAAAACATAAAATCACTTACATTCCATATTTTTGTATTTAATTTTTTCCAACTAATTCACAGTTCTCCTTTAAATATAACAGAAACGAAAAGGAAAAAGAAAAAACATGAAATCTTTGCATGACTAGTAGACTTTTCGGTGCAGATGCTTGTCATAGTTTTAAATAACAGTATTATTAGTTTGAGCGATATATTATAATATCGATAAATAACAGTATTCAAATATAAAATTTTAATACGTAATGACTGATAGTTAGATACCTTCGAGAGAATTTGAAGGGAGAGAGGACTCCAGATGCATCTCTGGCTGCCCATCCGAAAGCCTTCACTGGGTGTTCTTCCTCTGGTGTTTTTCCATTTTTTGTTTTTTTGTTTTCAAAAAACTATGAAGTAAAATACACAAAGCAAGAGAGAGAGAGAAAATGTTTTTGAGGAGTGATAGTTGGATGATGGGGTTTATATAGGCAGTAGTGAAGGATTCAGATCCTCTAGGTTGGGGTTAGTGACGTAATTAATGAGCACTAATAATATAATAGCAAATGTTGACTTCTACTTGTCTGCTGAAATTACTACTTTATCTCCATCCACCAATAACCAGTGGCGGAGGGAACATGGGCACATGGGCCCAGGACGGGCACAAAAAATTTATGTTTTTAGTAATAGATTAATAAATTATTTTTCACTTTTGAGAAGTGGGTTATAATTCACTTTTCAGATTCAATAATGCTAGGTAGCTTCAAAATTTGTGACTCAGATGTCACAATCTGTCAAAATGACGTCATTTTGAGTGTAAAACGATGTAAAACGACGTCGTTTTGACACATTTGAGCCATTTTAGCGAACAAAATTTTGGGCTACCAAACATTTTCCTTCCAGATTATAATCTACTTCCTCTCTTATAAAAAAACTACTTATAATCAGTTTATAAGCAGCTTTTTAAAAGTCGATTATACCCATCTTCTCAAAATAGCCAAATTCCTTTTAAATTTGAATATATACTCATATTTTTTAAAATTTTCAAAATTAGTTATAATTTGTACTATTTAATATGTTTATTTTATGACAAAATCACTTTTATAATATTTGTAAACTCTACCAATAAATATTCATTTTCTATTCTTTTTTATAATGTTTGTTAATTTAT
>CM069903.1:56993253-57092021 GCA_036172215.1 Camellia granthamiana | reverse complement strand
CAAAAAATATACACATAAGTGACATGTGCTATGTTTTTAATAACAAAATTATAAATTTATAAATCTCAACTAACTTAGTGATTATTTTTTGTTAAAAACTCTAATAGCATGTAGTATGTTATTTAAACCAACCAAGTAGTATGTTATTTTTTGTGTGATTGATAGGACTTTAAACCAACCAAGTAGTATATTATTTAAGTTTCATTTGAAAATTTAACGAATTTTAAAATTTGTTCAAATTTAATTTGTTTACATGATGAATCAATCTTAAACGAACTTCAACGAGATAAACATGAATCGAGCTTAACTAGCTTTATTTTTTATAATACACATAAGTTTATCAAGCTGAGTAGTAAGTTATTTAAATTTGATTTGAAAAATTAGTGAGCTTAAAATTGTATTAGAATTTGGTTTGTTTATATACTAATAAATTAATCTCAAACGAGTTTTTAAGGAGCAAAATACTAGTCAAGTCGAATATCTAAGTTTATTTTACAACTTGATAATTGAAAATCTGTCTCAAGGATTTTTATTTATTTATTTATTTATTTATTTATTTTTTCCTGTCAAACATAGCTTAAAAAACACATCTTTGGTACCTGTAGTCTATCTTGTTCAGTCTTTGTTTGGTTACAAAGGTCCAAAGTTTGCAAGTCTGTTTAATTTGCCCGAAAATGTAACTTTATTATACTAAGTTTCAGAGATTAATTCCATTTGATTTAATTTTTAAAATAAATTTTAAATTTTGAGTTATATTTTGAAAAATAAGTTTTTAAATATAAGTTTTGAAAAGAAAAAACTTGTTTAGTTAGAAGTTTTGAAAAGAGTTTTGAGTTTTGAATTGTATTTTGAAATTGTTTTAGGTTTAATTTTTTTTAAATATTTAAAAATTTACATAATTTTATTTTTTTAGGGTAAATATTTTTTATTGTAAATATAATTTTTTAATGTGCACTGTATTTACTACATTTGTGCTATGTGTGTTTTTTTAATTTTTTTTAAATATTTAAATATTTTATATTTTATTTTAAATATTTTTTAATTTTTTTAAATTTAAATTTTTTTAAAAAAAAATTTGAAAAATTTTGGATCGCCCATATACATTTACAGCCGTGATATGTGCCCCGAATTTCAGGGGCACTAATGCCCGAATTCCTATATAAGGTAAAAAAAAAAAAAGAAAAAAGAAAAGTTACCAAAACTGGAAATTAGGGGCATTAGTGCTCACAGTTTTAGTGTCACAAATCATTTTTGATACATTTAAATCATAACAAATTAATACTTATAAAATAACAAAATATTTTTTTCAAAAAATTAAAAAATAAAAATATGTTTTTAAAGAAATAAAAAAATATATTTTTTGAATTTTTTTTAAAAAATAGAGTTTTGAAAAGAGTTTGGTTATGAGTTTTGAAAATTTTGTTTGGTTATAAGTTTTGAAATTTTTTGGCCCAAATCATTATTGGAAAACTTAACCAAACGCTACCCAAATTTTTTTTTGTCTCTAGGCTCCGTTTGTTTTGACGTAATATATTTTACATAATTTGTTTTTTGTAAATTGATTTTACATATAATTTTCTTTCCCCGCATTTGATTGATACTTGAAACAAAAATATTTTATTACCTAAGAGCATCTCCAATTGTTAACCAAAAATTTCACCAAATCTGAGTCGAAAAAATGGCTTTTCACCAAATCTGATACTGAGCACTCCAACCCTTCATTTTCATCAAATTTTCATCCGGGACAACTGGTTGGTCGACCGGCCGGTCGACCGGGTGGTCGACCGGTTAAGGCAAAAATTTTTTTTTTTTTTTTTTTTTGATTTTTTTTGAACTTTTTGAACCTTTTAGTGGTCGACCGGTTGGTCAACTGGCTGGTTGACTGGTTAGCCCAAATTTTTTTTTTTCAACTGTTTGACCCTTTTTTTTGAACGTTTTGAACCTTTAGCTGGTCGACCGGTTGGTCAACTGGCTGGTCGACCGGTTGCTCTTTTCCAACGGTCATCAACAGTGTTTTGGTGAAATGCGGAGCTTGTCTTCGTTTTGGTGAATTGTTTGATGAATTCTGAATTTGGTATCAGTTTGGTGAAAGGGTTGGAGCAAAAAAAAGTGATTTTTCACCAAATTTTAAATTTGATGATAGGTTTGGTTAAGGGTTGGAGATGGTCTAAAAGAGAAAATTTTGATTCAATAAAGTATCATTTATGACTTTTTAATGAGTTGAAATATTTATTTGAAAATGCTAAATGTGTTGAAAATGTGTGAGTCAACTTTATAAAAATTGACTTACGGAATTTATTTTTGAAAAAATAATGCAAAAATATTTTCCTTAAAAAATGTTTTACTTGCTTTTTGTTCAACTAAATAACAAAAAATGAGTAAAATATTTTTCACAAAAATACTTTATGTCAAAACAAACAGAACCTAAAAGTATAAATTTTGTTAAAAAAAATATTTATGGACTAATTTTAATTGTCATGACTACAGTTGCTAAAAAATTGTTTCGAAAAGTCAAAAATAATTTTTAAGGACTAAATTTTGAAAATGTTGCTAACAAAAATACTTTTATAGACAAAATAATTTGATCCTAAAAAGTTTTTTATTTGAGACAACTTTTAGTCCCAAAAAGTTAGTAATTTATCACTAAATATCCAATTTTGTTACTAAAAATAAAATAATAACACTTTTGACAAGAAAAATATTTTATCCCTAAGAAATAATTTTATTACTAAATTTGTCTCTAAATTCTTAATTTCTTGTAACTATAATATATGTATATATATAAGAAATGTGAATAGAATTGTTAAAATATCAGTTAACGCTTCACATGTTAACATTCTCTCTACCAACACTATAAAGATAATATGATAATTTTTATTAATAAACAAAAATTTGAAAGACTTGCAAATTTTTTTTCAAAATAAAAAAGTAGTTTTTTTTATTTTAGCAATTAGGAAACACATCAAAAAAAAAAAATCTAAAAAATGAAAAGCAAAAAAGCTACTTAAAAACGGTAACAGTCAAACTCTTCCTCCATAAAATAAAATAAAATAAAATAAATGAGGGTTATTTGATGTCAAAAGGGGTTGAGCTGGGGGGGTACTGGGTCAAATTAGATATTAATAATGAGGCCTTCAAATTGAATGGATTTTGGTACTTCATTTTAGTAATTGAAGATATTAGGAGAATTAGCATTGGTTTGACATGATGAGTTGGGGCTAAAATAGATACACAAAAGATAAAATAAACTTTTCAATTTCAGGCTAAAAAATATCGCATCTAAATCATAATCATTTTATTTTTTCTTTTACAAAAGTCAAAAAAATCAAAAAAATTATCCCAAATAAGTGTTTTTAGTCCCAGACTAAAATAGTTAAAAAATTAAAAAGTCAACCCAAGTCCTAAAAGAAGCCTCAAGTACTTGATTTGTTTCTTAACCCAAAAAAGAAAACAAGAAAAAAAATAAAATGAAAAGCAATCTTTGATAACTATTGTTAATTAATTCCTAGATTATTCATAAATAGTGCTTTAGTCTCAAAAGCATTCTCTTAATTATAATATAAAATTACACATAAATTAGCTTCATGGTGTGACAAATAATGGGAGATCATGTCTTGGTCATCTCCTCCGAAACTTTTTTGACAAGTGCAATAACTAATCGATTTAAAAACAATTAAAGTTCAAAATTGGAGGACTAGGCCGGTGCCGGTGTTAATACAAGTATTTTATTTAGAGGGAGGGAGAGAGAGAGATTATGGAGAAATTAGCTTCAATCACATATACCTTTTGTCCTACCTCCAACATCACCTTATGCTTAATATGAGTGGTGATTCATCCCACTAATTTTTGGACCACTAATAGCTCTAATGAGCTAAAAAAAAAAAAAAAAAAACAAACTCAAGCCAAAACATCATATCACTTTGGTGGGGGCCACTGTGCCACATCATTAGTGATGCTCTAGAGCTCCCAATTTAGTGTTCTAAAACATTATTCAATGACTAGTCTCTTTGTTTGGAATCAAAAGGTTGTTTGGAATGTTTTAAACAAGTGTATTTTTTATTTTTTTATGAAATATGAGTTGGGTTTAAAGTGATGTGGTAGAGAGGTGATATGACTTAAATAAGATAATGTAACTTAAATAGGATAGTGACTTTTTGACTTTTTTTATAGATGTCAAACCTAGCCAAACTATCATTTAAAAACAAATCCAATATAATAATAAACACTACTATGCCTGCTAATTACAAAATTATCTTAAAATAAATAGCTATATGAGTTTATTAATCAACTATGAGCCCATATCTCGACTATACATGTGTTCCATTCATCTCACTATTAATATCTGACCATATTTTTTTCATGATTTGAAGAGCTTTACAAATTAAATGATTTAAGTTACTAAAATATGCCAGAAGTAAGCCTCCCATAGTTAGGGGTGGTTTGAGATGATCTAAATAAGTGCACTTTTTAAATTTTTATGAAATATGGGTTGTGTATGGGTTGTGTTTGAAGTGATGTGATAGAGAGATGATGTGACTTAAATAAGATGATGTGACTTAAATAGAATAGTGACTTTTTAATTTTTTTAAAACACCCCAAACAAGGCCTTAGTCAAATAAGTCAATTTTATAAATTAAAAGTTATAGGAAAATTACATCTCAGCGGCGTCAATAAAAAGTAATTATAAAAAGATGATACCCCTTTCCTAAACGAATGGTAATTTTCCCTTACTAAATTAACTTCTTGAAGGCTGAATAGTATTAGTAAGCTTCTTGATAATGACTTGACCAATCATTAGATACAAATCAGAGTTGTTAAACATCAAAACTGACGAGGAGATTAGGTGATCAACAAGTTTTGGTGAGGATGGTATTAATCTTACACACACACACACACATATAGACACAAATTTGTGGATTAAGTTTACAACTTTTTGAAGCAGCATTTTTACTTACAAAGAATTCAATCACAGAAAAAATATTTTAGATTAATTACGTGTAGGATCTATACCTATACACGTAAGGATTTAGGATACTTTTCTGTTGTTGAATTTTAAGAGTACAGGATTTTGTCTTCAAAATTTACATTTCTCTATTTTTAAAAATGATAAGAACACATAAATCAAACACAAAATGATTCATTGACATATACATTATTATGGAGCTTACACATTGTGGAATTCATAGTTATTATGTGAGTATCTGTGATCTATTCTGTATTTAGTTTTAATGTTGGTAGCATTGGATTTTCATTTGTACCATTATATCTTACAAAAATTTTTTCCCAATATTTCTAATTTTTTTGTGGTTGAGAGTGAATTAGAACAATGCATTATACTACTTAAGACTTTGATGAGAACAATAATGATGCTAGCTCCAAAGAACCTCATTATAGATGGAAAATAATATAATCACCATCCATTATAATTAAATTAAATTTTAAAGTTTTTGTTGCTTGATGGTTCAAGTATTTGTTATGTGGGAACTATTATTATTCTTAAGATGTATTGAGTTTTATATGTATACCTGATTGGTTATGTGAATCTATAAAGAAATTGAAAAAAAATAAAATTCATCTTGTGACTAATATATATGCATAAAAACAGTGTTTTGGAACACAAGACTAATCAACAATGAAAACTTGAAAAGTTATGATTAGTTCAAGGGAAATATATATGCTTAGCAATCATTTCCTAAATGATTTGCCCCTCTGGAGATAAAAAGTACACAAAATTTAAGGACCCTCCAAGCCAAACATGATCATATAATTACAGTAATAATATGCTTTTTTTGAGCTTTTTTGGGTGATGTGATCTGGGTGCCATTACTACCCTCACCAGTTTGCTTATGAGGATTCTCCAAATTTAATCATTCCCTAACCCCATTATTTCTTTTTTTAGATAAAATTAATGATCAATTGTGGCCATGGCTCAATACTTGCATGAAATAATTTAGTCATTCATTCCATTGGTGTTTCCAATTGTTCTTTTCCAAAATTTTTTGAGAGGCATGAGCAATATATATGTAATTAAAATTTTGTATTAATAAAATTTACAATGCAATTAATAATATTTTTAAAAGAAAATCTTGTGAGAGGTGGTATTAATAAATGTATGCAATTTGTCAATGAAGAAATCTATTTTCTTTAGGTTCCAAGAAGCCAAATTGATTTTAAGAATCCGATAATTTTTTTTATTTTATAATTAGGGTTAAAAGAAAACCTCCATGGCCAGCAAAAAAATTTTAGATTTTTTAAGAGCTTTTCAAGTCGAATCCGGATCCTCGGTCGCCTTACCCTGTAGCACTTTCCTGCCGCCCCCAAAACGACGTCGTTTTGGGGGCAAATTCAATTAAAAAAAAAAAAAAAAAACAGAGACGAAGAGAAGGGAGATGGGTTTGGTGGGAAGAGAAGGGAGATGGGTTTGGTGGGTTTGGTGCATTTTTTTCTTTTCTTCTTCGTCTTTCTTTCTTTCTCACTCTTCTCTCTTTCTGTTGAGGCCGGTGACCCCCGAAATCCTTGCTGCTTCTGGAGCTTCGGCCCGGGCTTCTCCTCCCTGCCGACGAATCCCGGCCGAAGATGAGGCGGAACGAACCGGTTCGGCCTCGGCGAAGGCGATGGAGATAGAGATGAAGATGGAGAGAAGTCCTTGTTTGGCTTGGGCAACGTCAGAGGATCGGGGTTCGACCCAGAGGGCGGAGAGAGATGGAGTCCTGGAGGGATCGGGGTTGATCTGGAATTGCAGGGGGGTGGGGTGGGGATTGGGGTTGGGGTTGGGGAATGGGTTTGGGGGAAGGGCGGGTCAGGACGAGCATGTTGCCATGGATGCACCTCTCTTTCTCGGCCTTCCTCCCTTCTCTTCGTCTCTGTTTTTTTTTTTTTTTAATTGAATTTGCCTCCAAAACGACGTCGTTTTGGGGGCGGCAGGAAAGTGCTACAGGATAAGGCGACCGAGGATCCGGATTCTTTCAAGTCGGCAATGTGGGGTTGAAAAGCTTTTAAATGATGTGCGAGTTGTGCATTCATGATCACTTTCAATTAATTAGGCATTAAACTACTCTCTATTAGGCTCCTCAAAACTAATCATTGTTAAGGCTTGATTTGGGAAGTGGGTTGCCTTTTTGACTTTTTAGTTTGTTTGACTATTTTAACCTGAGGTTAAAAGTTTGGTTTAGGAAAGGATTTTTGACTTTTTTATGAAAAAAAATTGTAATGATTATCAGTTGGATGTTTGTCTTATTAGGGCTAAAAAGCCTATTTTATTTTTTTGTGGCTATTTTAACCCTAAACCCACCCAAATCCACTTCCCAAAAAATGGCTAAGAATGTTAATGTGTCAAAGAGTATTTTTTACGGTTGGAAAAGGCAACTCGTAACAAGTTTTATTTTTTATTTTGACAAAAGCAATGGAAAAAATAAAATAAAAATCACAATGGAGGCTCAAGCCTTTGGTTTTATTGTCTTTTTGAGTTTATTTTATGTTAGGAATATTCCATGTTTTAGCCACAAAATATTAAAGATGGAACAATTATTGTTAAGACTTTTTGTGGGGAAAGGCTGCTTAATGTTGTTAATTTATCACATTAGGCTGATGTAGTGGGTGAGCTAAGAAGAGCTTAATTTACATTTTCTTGGCGGCTGTATTTGTGTATCCACTAATCACGGGTGAGCTAAGAAGAGATTAATTTACATTTTCTTGGCGGCTGTATTTGTATACCTACTATTCACGGGTGAGCAAAGAAGAGCTTAATTTACATTTTCTTGGCGGCCGCTTTTGTATATCCACTAATCACAGTAGTTTTCAAATAAATTATGAGAAAGCTAATTATTTTTAATCATTAGTCAAAAATAATTGTGATATAAAAAAATATGATACTTTCAATAAATAAGATTGTATAAAAAAATGAAGGGATGAGCCAATCTTCTCTCTCACCTAGCTAATCAAGATAGACCAAGTTCACTTCATTTTAGGATTGATATGGACTTGGGCCATGAAAAACATGCCCAAGTTAATCCATTGGTAGGGAGAAATAAATACTATCATAAAATATATCAAACTCCTCTTTATAGGAGTTGAATCCGAGAGCTCACACTATAAAAGGGTGTTATACAATTATTAAGTCAAATGCCATGGCTGTGAAAGTTTAATGTTAAAAAATATAATTTATCATAAATTAAAACGATTTATACTCTTTTTTTTTAGCAGTAAAAACAATTAAACTTTATTAAAGATAAAGCATGATTATAACTAGGGAAAAATTGCATCATTGTCCAAATTAAGCATCCCAACTATGTTGGCACCCAAAATTAGACCAATCATGTGCATTCCCAAACCCCCAAAATGAGTTAGAGAGATTCCGAACTCAAAATAGAAACAACATACACTTATAATCTTACAAAATTGCCTCACAATCTTCCACCTTTACATTTTCTAATTTGTGAAAAATTGAGTAAGAAGTCAGTAATAGAATACTGGTGCTCCTTGAAAGAGGCTTTCAACCAAATAATTAATTTGATGATAATAGATTCTTGAAACTCCCCCATCCTTGGTTGAATTCCATTGAACAAGCATTCATTTCTATACTTTCATATGGACCACAATGCAACTAGAGGTAAAGCCATCCAAATTCTCCTATCAGATATTTTGAATCTGATACCATCCCACCATTGTAACAAACACTTCATTGATCTAGGAACCACCCATTGAATCTCCCACCACTGTAGCAAACCAGTCCACACTTTCCAAATCATAGGGCATAAGATTAGCACATGTTGAACTGTTTCTTGCTCATTTTTGCAAAAGACACACTGATAAGACACACTTCCATCCAAAATTTCTATCCTCGGCAGAAAAATAAAGGTTTTTTTGTCTTTGCAGAAAAACGATTTATAGTTAATAACAACTTTTAAGTTTGCAAGTGAGATTCCACCTAATAAGAATAATTTTTCATTACAACACTTTTTATATGATTCGTACATGTAGATGAATTAATGTTATGTACAATATTGTCACTTTTTCTAATTCATAGAGTTAATAAAGATCAACCATCTTGCATAATTAAATTTGAAATATGAACACAATAACATACATGAAAGATTTCAATATGAATATAAACAATTAAATGTTTTTTAAGTGTTCTTGAGCCACATCATTATTAATTTGTAGCGTTATCTAATAGTATCATAAATACATTTTAAAAGATATCCCATCCTATCAATTCATGGTAAATAGCATTTTGCTATGTAGTCAAACCATTTCGTGGAGTATCAGTCATTTTCAATTTTATTTTATTTTTATTTTTATGTCATCTTAGTCGGGTGAAGGACTGGGCAAGCTTGGGCCAAGTCTCGGGCCTTCGAACCACATGAAAACTCTTAAGATCATCCATTCTTCAATAATAATTTTTATTGATTCGCAATGACCATGTTAGCATGTTGAGTTAGTATTATGATATTATTAAATACTAAGAACTGGCGTAGTTAGTTAGCTAATAATTTTATAAAATAACACTAAATTTCAAATATATATATATATATTCTTCTTCTTTGAGCAATTAAATTAGGATTAATCAATTAATAATTCAACCAGGGCAATACAATAGACACTAATTAAATAACTACATGAAACCAATTTTTCACCATATCAAAAATACTGGGTATACACTAAATTTACTCTTTAGGCGTAAATAGAAGATTACATTATCCCTTGCAATCAAAAGAAACTTGCCATCAAACAAAATATCCAAAATAGAAAAATGAAAGATGAACCAAATACAAGGATAGATAGAGAAGCTGAAATTGCTACATAAGAGAAAAACACGGATCGAAGGAAGAAAAATCACCTAGGGAGAGAGAGGAGGGATTTTCGAGCTAGGGTGAAGTAGAAATATAAGGTTTGAAACCTTATATTTAAAGACCCGTGGCCAAAGGACAAAACTGCCCCGACATTGCCATTTTTGGCCGGTTGGCCAAATTGTTAGTCGATCGGCTTAATAGTTGGCCGATGAGCTTATTTCGTGGCCGATTGATGGCCGGTGGCCTCCCCTTGTGGTCGGTGAACCTCCCACACCTTTGGTTGGGTCAGTTATGTGGTTTGGGACCTTCAGTACTCAAGACAGTGCAAGAAAGTACATCTTCGAAGCTCAACCAACCTTCGTGTTGACCTCGAATCGTGCCTTCCGAATACGATGTTTGGTACGCGCAAGGTGTATCCTTTTGTATCTTACGAGATTCAATAACTGCTTTAGATGCGTTGCATTACAATGTTTTGTCTCGCTTATGATAATCATACATAGCTTGCATCGTTATGCACATACTACATGCATTGTAGCGCACACCATTCTTGCATTGTTATATACTGTTCACTTGCATTGTTATGCACGTACTACATGCGTTGTAGCGCACACCCTTCTTGCATTGTTATACACTATTCACTTGCCTCGTTATGCATGTACTACATGCGTTGTAGCGCACACAACTTGCATTGTCATGCATCTTTCATTTGCATTGTCATGCACTTTAACAACGTGCATTGTCATGCATTTCAGTTCATTTGCATTGTCATGCATTTCAACAACTTGCATTGTCATGCATCTTTCATTTGCATTGTCATTCACTTCAACAACTTGCATTGTCCTACATCTCTCATTTGCATTATCATGCACTTCAACAACTTGCATTATCATGCATCTTTCATTTGCATTGTCATGCATTTCAACAACTTGCATTGTCCTGCATCTTGCATTTGCATTGTCATGCATTTCAACAACTTGCATTGTCATGCATCTTTCCTTTGCATTGTCATGCATTTCAGCTTATTTGCATTGTCATGCATTTCAATAACTCGCATTGTCATGCATCTTTCATCTGCATTATCATGCATTTTAATCTCTCGCATTGTTTCATATTTCATTCGTATTATCTTGCATTCCCTATAACTGGCATTGTTTTGTTCGATTATGTGCATTGTCTTGCACCCCTCTAACCTGCATTGTTTTGCAAACTCATCTAACTTGCATTGTTTTACAAACTTCTCTAAATCGCGTTGTTTCGAATACCCTTAACTTGCGTTGTTACGTTCGTTATTTACATTGCTATGCACGCTTTACTCGCGTTGTTACACAGTTTTAAATTGCATTGTTATGCATGTTTCTAACAAAATTGTGCCTGTTAAGTCTCTTTCTTTTGCAAGCACGATATTGTATGTACAGTTCATTTGAAGATGGTGAAACCAAGCACGGTATTGTGTGTACGGTTCATTCAAGAGAAGCTTCGGTTCAGTTTGACTAAACCCTTCTCCACTCGCGTGCCGCGTTTTGACGTGAACCCTTCTCCACTTGCGTGCCGCGTTTGGACGTGAACCTTTCTCCACTCGCTTGCTACGTTTGGACGTAACCTTTTCTCCACTCGTGTGCCACGTTTGGACGTAACCAACCTTTCTCCAATCGCGTGTCGCGTTTGGACGTAAACCCTTCTCCACTCACGTGCCGCGTTTGGACGTGAACCTTTCTCCACTCGCGTGCCGTGTTTGGACGTGAACCTTTCTCCACTCGCGTGCCGCATTTGGACGTGAACCCTTCTCCACTCGCGTGCCGCGTTTGGACGTGAACCCTTCTCCACTCGCGTGCCGCGTTTGGACATTAACCTTTCTCCACTCGCGTGCCGCGTTTGGACATGAACCTTTCTCCATTCGCGTGCCGCGTTTGGACGTGAACCTTTCTCCACTCACGTGCCGCGTTTGGACGTAACAACCCTTTTCCACTTGCGTGCCACGTTTGGACGTAAACCTTTCTCCACTCGTGTGCCGCGTTTGGACGTAACCACCTTTCTCCACTCGCGTGCCGCGTTTGGACGTACCCCCCTTCTCCATTCGCGTGCCGCGTTTGGACGTGACCCTTTCTCCACTCGCGTGCCGCGTTTGGACGTGACCCTTTCTCCACTCGCGCGCCGCGTTTGGACGTAAACCTTTCTCCACTCGTGTGCCGCGTTTGGACGTAACCACCCTTCTCCATTCGCGTGCCGCGTTTGGATGTAACCACCCTTTCTTCACTCGCGTGCCGCGTTTGGACGTAAACCTTTCTCTACTCGCGTGCCGCGTTTGGACGTATCCTTTCTCCACTTGCATGCCGCGTTTGGACGTACCCACACTGTTATGTGCATCGCGCTTTCTTGCACAACCTTTCTCCACTCGCGTGCTGCGTTTGGACGTATTCGCACTGTTATGTGCATCGTGCTTTATTGCTCTCTTTTCTCTCACGCGTGTGCCACGCCGAGAGATGCTCTCCTTTCCTCTCATGCGTATGCCACGCTGAAAGGTACTCCTTGCCTCTCTTGCGTATGATACGTTGAGAGATGTTGTGTTTGAGACTCCGAGTGTCCTCGGTAGTCGCCTTTAATCTTCTCCGCGTAAGGCGCAGTGAGAATTGCATAATTTTCTTACACCATTTCTGTTGGAATGTGTAGGACCGTTATCTCTTATTCGCTTGCTTAAATTGTTGCATTTGTTTTGCATAAATGCTTCATTACAGCTCTCTTTGCATGATCATAAGTTATGAACGGCATCGTGCATGTCACTTGCATCTTGCCCCTGCCTTCGGGCACATATCTTGCCATCTTGCATGCTTGTCTAAGTCTTCGGCCTTGTCAAAAATGGGTCGTCTCTGGGCTTTGACATTCACTCCCGTCACTTTGTGACTTTCGAGTTCTGTCAAAGAGGGGCAACTGTAGACACCCTATTTTTGACTGTCCTCAAGACTTGGACGTCATCGTTTGAACACTCGATGATCATCCATGCTTGTGTTCATTTTGAGTTCTCGGAGGTCTCGGCTACGCGCCTTGCCTCAAGATCTCTCAACTTGTCTGTTTTGTGCTTGGTTGTGGACCAAACACTTGTGTTTTTGCTTCTAAGGGAAGAGGGTGGCTTGTTTGCCATCCCCTCAACCCACCGGCCAGGGCATGATGCCATCGGCCCCTTTTTCTTGCCATCGGCCAAGAGTGTTGGCCGATCGGCACTATATTTGGTCGGCCGGCACTTATGTTGGTCGATCGGCCATTTTTGGTGGCCGAACCCTGTTCATCTGCTTTATGCAGATATCTTATGCCAGCTGGTACAGCTGGCATCCACAATTCACCCCATCCATACACGTGTATGGAGGGATTTGCCCTTTGCTTAGCTTCTCTTGGAAGCTTTAGAATTTGAACTTCTATAAAGAGGGAGCCCCTCCTCCCTCCTCCAGGGTTCAGAAAAATTAGATTAGGAGAGTTAGATATAGTTTTGTATCTATACTCCATTGTTTGATCCTATTTTGTGCCCTAAAGTGTTGTTTTGTCTTACTATTGTACACAAACACACACTAGAACACCATCCTCTTGGAGCTGAGATCCCTTGAGGTTGATTTCAGAGTTATTGGACTGGTTTTGGTCAGAGGAACCTGCTGGAGCCTTGTTCTTGAAGAAGTTCTACAAGGGTGAGCAAACTTGCTTTAGATACCCCTTTCTTGCTTAAGCTTTTAACTCTTCTTGCTTATTGTTTTGAGCTTAGTCTATAACTGATAAAAGTTCTGTTTTTACTTGTTTTAGAACTTTGTTTAAGGTCATTTTGAGGTTTGGGGTTGTTTTCCCCCTTTTAGGCCTTGTTAGGTCTTGTTTTGGGCCATCCCTTTTGGCCCTTGCTTTTGGCTTTGCATGGCCTCTCTACCACTGAAATCCAGAGGATTTTCAGTGGTGGAGAGGTGGTTTTGGTTTCTTAAATAGGAGAGGGTCATCTCCTCTCCTTGTCATCTTGAATACTAGCATAAGTGGCTTATGTTGGTAGCTTGTATGCCTAGCTTGTTTTAGCTTCATTTTAGCAAGTATTTGGTGTTGTTTCACCATGATCTACCTCTGTTTAAGATTGGTTTAGACATACCATACATGCTTTGTATACTTGTCTTGTAATCCCATGATTTGCCTTAACATGCACCATGTTGTAATATGTCTTTTTAGCATGATTTTGGTTCAACTCCATGAAGCTTTTAGCCATGTTGTGACATGCTTAAGCTCTGATTTTGATCCCCTTGGTCATGCTTGCATTGTTTTGTATAGCTACCATGTATTCTAGCTTGTTAGCTTTAAGTGTCCAAGCCATTAGCATACTCTATTTCGACCATTTCAGTGGTTTGACATCACTTGTTATGTCATTTCAGTCTATATAGTATGCTCATATACTTGCACCTATCACTCCTTTAATGTTTTAAGGAGTTGATGTTTTATGCCTCATGAATGTATCATTGTGTATGCCATCATGCTTAGGCATTTGGGATGCCATCTAAGTGGGTTTTTGGGCTCATTTTGACATGCCATAACTCTATTTTTTTAGTTGCTTAAGTCATGCCATGTTTAACTTTGATAGGTGTAGTGTAACACCCCTTTGTAGCTTTGCATGCTTCATGTTTAGTGCTTACCTGTCTAGCATGTTTTGGTCTCGTTCAATACATGTTTTAGGCTCACTTTGGCATGCCTTGGGACTGTTGTGGGTTATACTTGTCATATGCTCCTTGTTTTGTATAGCTTTGGCTCAAGTCCCTTTATTAGTCTTAAGCTTTAAGCCTCATGCACGCTATGCTTATGATTATTTGGTTGATTTGGCATCATCCCCTGCATCATTTCAGAGCTTGTAGTATTGTCACACTTGCATGCTTTATCCCCTTTTAAGTGTTCTTGAAAGTTGCCCTTTTATGCCTAGGTGATGGGCCATTACATGTGCATGTTTGTATGTGTATTTCATGCCTTTTGTTTCATCACTTTGGCTACTGAATTGGACCTATTTGAGAGCTGCCCATTTTGGTTTAAGTCCATTATTCGCATGTTTTTGCATGCTTGCTTTGCATGTTGTCACATGCTTGTTGCATATTTGGTAAATTGCATGTTGTAACATGCTAGTTCAATTGTGCCTTGTTGAATACTTAATCCATAACATGTTGTTGCATGTTTAAGTGATATTGCATTTGGCATGCTTTTGTTAAGTAGCTTTACATGTTTGCATATCTTGTCCCTTTACATGTTGTCACATGTTTGCCTTGCATGCTTGAAATGTCCATGTTGCATTTTGCATGCTTGTCTAAGTTGCATTGCATTTGGCATGCTTGTTACCATTACCCTTGTATGGCATTGTCATTAACATGCTCATGTTGTATTAGTCTTGATTGTATGTGTAACAAGCCCGCGAGGGGCCTCGCTACAGTTCGGACTCGATTTTTGTTGTGGTTCTCAATCTTGAACCAAAGAGTCCAAATCCGGCAAATCGTTTTGAGAAAACTGATTTTTTGAAAGAAGTGCCAAACATGGACTGCTTTGCCAGATAACAGAGTCGCCACCTAAATATTTTTTTAAATGGGAAATTTAGGAAACCCTGACTCGGTGCCAAAAGGCCACGTGTCCGTCATCACCAAAGTTGGCTCGGGAACTTGGGTACGATTGGGGAAGGTCACATCGTGAGCACCCCCGCTCGCCCGGTCAAAGACCGGCCTCTACTAACCATGATATCTGATTTTGAAAACATTGTGTGTTCTTATTCCGGTTATTAGCCTAGTTTACTATGTGATGCTCGCAGCAAATAAGTATAGACTGGGTCGTCTGAATTGGAACCAAAACACTTCGTGTTTATTTGTTTGAAAAATGGTTTGCTACCCGCAGGTAGGCTTAAAATGCAGATTTTGCCACCCTCAGGTGGGCTTAGAAGAACAATGGTGTTGCCACAATCTAGTGGGCTTAAAACAAACAGTTGATGAATTATCCCAATTCAGATAACTCAACCTCCACCCACAGGCATTCAAGGCAGTTATATCACATAAGCAGTTAGCCTCATGGCAAGCATGCTATCATGGCAACACTCACACGCATGCAAGGATGTTAAAGCGTAAAACTTACCGAGTACTCCAAGCCAAAACAAGAAGCTAATTAGAAATCATGCATGATCCTAAATGTGCTGAAATGCCTAATGCAACACATGCAAAAATGCAAACTATAGCAGGCTCGGCTATTCTAAACATGGCATGTGAAATGCAACAACTAACATGTATTCAACTTGGAATCGAAATACAATGCAGTTAGTATGATGCGCCGAGCCCGGTGCATGCAATACAGATGAATGATGCAAACATACTGTCATACTGTATGCTAATTGAAATATGCCCTATATCTAACCATCATAAGCAGATAAATAAAAGGGAGAAAGACGTGGGGTTGGAAGACATACATCACACTCACACACCCTTATTACAATTTTGCCCTCGCGCAGAGGGTCCAAATAAATAATACAGTCCGAATAAGAGAATATACAGTCCGAAATATACAGTCCGAATAATGCACAAATTAAACTAGGAAAGCTGTAAACTGGCATGCAAGCCAGGGACTGCCTTGATTCTGATAAATAGTGTATGCTGGACTGCCTCGGGCAGAAATCCACTGGGATGCCCCAATTAGCCTCTGTTTGCAGTATTTCTCGAAATGCGCGCCGGACTCCGAAAATTTGCTGTTTCTGGGTTTTGCTGCAATAGAGAGCAGGAAAAGGGCATAGCAATGTATTTCACAAATATATGCATGCCTCGATCCTCATGCCACCAATCACGCATCTCAATGCATGATGGCCGAGGAACCGAATTGCACAACTCAATATAGGATGAATGCAGATGAATGCTACAACAAAACCTAACTCCATCATGGGTAATCCGGAGTGTCGGTGACTTGGGAATTGAGATCCGTTCCGTCACTCGGAGTACGAAACGTGCCTCGTTTCCCGTGCCCGGGTTAACTCCTATCCCGAACACGATGCAATATGCATGAAATGCAACTAAGATACAACCTAGTATGCACAATGCTATGAAAATGAGATGAAAATGAGACGCCTCGAAAAGCGTGCATGCGGGCACGCAAACCGAGGCGATGGCATGAAATGCAAACCGGATAAAACCGAAGTGCCTCGAAATGCGTGCACACGGGCACGCAAACCGAGGCGATGATACGAAGTGTAAATCGGATAAAACTGAAGTGCCTCGAAATGCGTGCACACAGGCACGCAAACCGAGGCGATGATGAAATGCAAATCGGATAAAACTGAAGTGCCTCGAAATGCGTGCACACGGGTACGCAAATCGAGGCGATGATATGAAATGCAAATCGGATAAAACCGAAGTACCTCGACATGCGTGCACACGGGCACGCAAATCGAGGCGATGATATGAAATGCAAATCGGATAAAATCGAAGTGCCTCGAAATGCGTGCACACGGGCACGCAAACCGAGGCGGTAATGAAATGTAAATCGGATAAAACCGAAGTGCCTCGAAATGCGTGCACACGGGCACGCAAACCGAGGCGGTAATGTGAAGGCATGAAAATGCAAATTGGGCTTACACTAACATGAGAGGACCTCAGTCGCACTCACATAAGATGCCGGGAGATAAAAAGAGATGCCTCGAAATGCGTGTCCGCAGACACGCAAACCGAGGAATGCGCAAAATGGCACACGGAGTGCGATGATGGGCTTACGCCAGCATGAGAGGGCCTCAGCCACACTCACATAGGCTGCCAATGAATGAAAACAGAGTGCCTCGAAGTGCGTGCACACGGGCACGCAAACCGAGGCAATGGTATAAAGCCATGAAAATGCAAATTGGGCTTACACTAACATGAGAGGGCCTCAGCCGCACTCACATAAGAGGCCGAGAGATGAAAATGAAGGTGCCTCGAAATGCGTGCACGCAGGCGCGCAAACCGAGACAGTGACATGCAGATATGAAATGGCATACGGAATGCGAATTGGGCTTATGCCGACATGAGAGAGCCTCAGCCACACCCACATAGGCTGCCAACGGATGAAAATGAGGTGCCTCGAGATGCGTGCACACGGGCACGCAAACCGAGGCAATGACCAAAAGGCACAAAATGGCATGGAAATGATATGCAAGCATGCAAACTAAATTCCAGCAACTAAATGAAGGGAAAACAGCCTCAAAATGATGATAAAAATGCACCCGATGCCCGGAATGTTCCCGAAATGTGATATTTAGCCCCCGAAATGGCCTACAGCTATGCTATACATGCAAAATTGACACATGACAGCAAAAACAGTAGCAAGGCAGCCCCAAAAATAGCATGTTTCCAGTACAAAACATGGCCAAATTGTAAGCATAGATATGGCAACAATAGCTTGCAAAAATACGGAAAAAGAAAGGAATTACGAAGCAAGTGGTATCTACAATGCTCAAACCCAAAAAAACAGTTCTACAACATTAGAGAGGGATTAAAAATATGCATTTTTACAGAAGATGAGATCCCCAAATTCAGTGTGTAGATATACTATACATAGCATGCAAAATAAGGGTCAAAAGAGGGTTATAAAGAGAGGTATCATAAGTAATGACCAAACAACTTAGGACCCTTAATAAAACTTGAAGAATAGACCAAAACAAGACATTTTCTAAGCCTGATGAAGGCTTAAATCAGAAGCTAAGCAAGCCTAACAAAGCATGCAGTTTTACGGAAAATTCGATGGATTACAAAACAAGTACCAAAAATATTCACCAAATGGCTTAAGGCCCTTAACAAAGCAAGACAAGGAGACAAAAATAAGGCTCTTTCTAAGCCTGATGAAGGCTGAAATCCGGAGCCAAATAAGTCTAACAAAGCATGCAAAACAAGAATGGGGCATGAATTCAAAGCAAGTGACATGTAGAACATGAAAAGCAGGTTGAGCCCTTCTTCAATGTTGAAGAGGGGCTCAAAATAAGCACACCATCAGTTCATGAAATGCTCCAACTCAGATCACAAATAGGCCAAATATATCATGCAATTTTACGGTAAATTTGAAGAATTTCAAAGCAAGTACATGATAGAAACACCAAACATGATGGAGCCCTTCTTCAATGTTGAATAGGGGCTCAAAATAGTCCCACTAACAGTTTATAGTATGCTCGAAAACAGATCACTCAAAAGCCAAATAAAGCATGCAAAATAATGGCATAAAGAGTGATATTGAAGCAAGTGTATTATGGAGACACCAAATGAGGTTGAGCCCTTCTACAATATTGTAGAGGGGCTCAAAATAAGCACGAAACCAGTAGGGGTTAAAGCCCAAAACAAAAAGGAAATGGGGTAAAGAATTGATGCAAGAAAATGCTAGAAAAAGGGACTTAGTGACTTACCCTTGAAGACAAGTCTTTTGCTTCCTCTTGCCTTGATGAAAGTTGCTTCTAAGCCTCTGAGGAACCCCTCCTTGCTGCTGGAAATTGAATGGTGATGGTGAGGCTTGGGGTTGGTGAAGGAATTAGCTAGGAAGCTTGAAGGTTTTTGAGCTTTTGGCTATGAAAATGGAGGTTAGGGAAGATGAAGTATTGAGGTGAATTGTTCCAACCCTAGCAAAGGAGGAGTTGGACCCTTTAAATAGGCAAGAAAATGGTGTAAAAGGGGAGGGAAAAGCACCCAAACTTTCCCTCCCAAAATATCCCCCGGATGCCCGGGATATTTTGAAAAATATCCGGACAGCTGGAAAGGGCTGGAAAGCAGGAAGCTGGCCGGCCAGGTAACTTTCTGGGAGGTGGCCGGCCAGCCACCCCACCTGGTCGGCCAGCCACTCACCCTGGCCGGCCGGCCATGGACCAAAAATGAAGGGCAAAAATTCTGGCCGACCACCATGCAATGGTGTCCTCCCATGTGTGTAGAATAAGGCCCCAAGGTCGGAAATTGGCAACACTGAAGCAGGAGCCACAACATAGAGCTTGAAGGAGGGGCTCAAAAATGAAATCCACAATTTCTGGCCGACCACCAACTTTTAGGGTCCTCCCAGATGTGTGGAGCAAGGTTCCAAGGTTGAAAATGGGCAACACTGAAGCAGGAGTCACAACATAGGGCTTGAAGGAGAGGCCCAAAAATGAAATCCACAATTTCTGGCCGACCATGCTCTTTTGGTGTCCTCCCATATCCCCTAATCACAAATATGTAGCTTTGGTTGGAAGAAAATACCCCCAGGGTGCTCAACATTGGCCCGGAAGTGAGCAAAACGGGCGCCGGAGGAGCGAAACTGGTTATCTGAGATAATTGCTGACCTCCCACCCCCCAGTGATCTTCCTGGTGTTGAAACAGAGGTACCTGCCAAGTTTTAACAAAAACTAATGAGAAATGAATGCTCGGGACCAAAACCGCGCAGTTCGGGGTCCCGAAAATGGGCTGTAGGTCCCGGAAGTGGTGTTCAGCAGCGAAGTGGGTATCTGCGACCCCAGTGTCCCTTGAAATGACAAAACAGAGATACTCGCCAAAAATCGGAGAAAACCGATGCGAAATGAATGCTCGGGGCCCAAACCGCGCAGTTCGGGGTCCCGAAAACCGGCTACAGGCACCGAAAGTGGCATATGGCAGCGAAGTGGGCATCAGAGGCCCCAGTGTCCCTCGGAATATTAAAACAGAGGTACCTGCCAAAAACCGGAGAAATCGGAGATGGTTGGGCGGTCCCGAACCGAGGCACACGACCTGACGGCTCCGAAAACCGGGAACCGGGCTCCGAAATGGGAAAATGGCCTACGGCCACAACAAGTAGCTCACGGCCACCGGGAGATAGTCTACGGGACCACTCCCTCCCCTCAGGAAAGAAAACAGAGAAAACCGAGTCTGGTTCGCAAACCGAGACAAGGCACAGAAAAGGGTTCGGAAGTCCGGAGATAGGGCGCACGGCCGCGACTCTAAGACTTCTGAACGAGCACAATATGCAACATCACCGAGTGCTCAACCGGTGACGTCTGAGTCTTAAGGTCGGTCAAAAATGGGATGTCTACAGTATGTATGCATCCTTTGCCTCTTGATCAATCATGATAGAGTTTTGGGGGCCCATTATGTGTTATATACATTTCATTTGATATTAAATTGCCCATTCGGCAGCTTTGGCCATCATGCGTTGAAATGCGCTATTGATGGTCCGAGGGTCGAGCACTACACTCCCTTGAGTTCATGACATGATAGGGAGGGTGTTTGTGCACACATTACCTTGAAAATGCATTACCATGCTCTGTTTGTCCTCTGCTGCAGCAAAACAGCATCCTACAGGAAGATATGTCCGGCCGGCCATCTAAAGTGCCGATCGGCTACAAATTGTTGGCCGAGAGCCCTATTATTGGTCGATGGCACCTTCCCATTGGCCGATGACCACTCCTTTTGGCCGATGGCCTCCCACAGTGTATAGGAAGTGATTCTGGAGCATCACAGAGACTTGTGTAGTCTTCAGAGGTACAGAGCAGTGCAAACAGAGGCAATACGTAGCATAGCGATGGATTTTCGAGCGAAGCCGTCCAAGAACGCATGCATCCCTCTTCCCGAGGCTGTTTGTACTGTTTTCACAGCTTAATTGATTTGCTTAATTAGTTAAGTGTTGTGTAATAATTAATTAGCTTGTTAGTTAGTTAATTATGTAATTTGTATTATTCTTTCGGTCCCTCCGCCGAGAGCGCGCAATTGTGTAATAAACGTGCGTGTGTGTGATATATGTCTTTCAACCTCCACTTCTTTCTCCCTTTTACTTAACCGATTACGATGGTTAGTTCTAGGGCACGTTTCAATTAGCATCCTTATGCTATGCATGATTGCATCATTCATCTGTATTGCATGCACCGGACTCGGCGCATCATACTAACTGCATTGCATTTCAATTCTAAGTTGAATACATGTATTGAGTTGTCGCATCTCACATGCCATTTCAGACTAGCCGAGCCTATTCGTGTTGCATTTTGTATGCAATACATTAGCCATCTTAACACGGACTTGGATCATGCATTTGATTACTAACATGTTCTTTGTTTTGGCTCGGAGTACACTGTGAGTGTTTATGCTTTAGCATCTTGCATGTATGTGAGTGTTAATATGACAGCATGCTTGCCATGAGGCTAATTGCTTATGTGATATAACTGCCTGAATGCTTGTGGGTGAAGGTTGGATTGCTTGAATTGGAACGATTCATTGAAATCCGTGTTTTAGCCTACTTGCGAGTAGCAAACTTCAAACCATTTCTAAACAAACGGATATGCAATGCTTTGTTCCAAATTAGGCAATCTAGTCTATACTTGTGTGTTGTGCGCATCACATAGTAATTCTAGCTAATTAACCGGAATAAGAACGCATATGTTTTAAAAAACAAGATATTATGTTTAGTACAGGCCGATCTTTGATCGGGCGAGCGGGGGTGCTCATAGATGACCTTTCCCAATCGTACCCAAGTTCCCGAGCCAAGGCAACTTTGGTGATGACGGACACGTGGCCTTAGGCACGAGTCAGGGTTTCCTAAATTTCTCCAAAATAAAATATTTAGGTGGCGACTCTGTATCTGGCAAAGCAGTCCATGTTTGGCACTTCTTTATTAAAAATCAGTTTCCCAAAACGATTTGCCGGATTTGGACTCTTTGGTGATTTATCGGTCTCGCATTGCACTTTGCGGGATCAGATTCAGAACCGTGACATTTGAGTCCGAACTGTGGTAAGCAAGGCCCTCGGGGCGCATCCACAATGACTTGTTTGACCAACTTCATGGAGCCCAAGTATTTTCCAAAATTGACCTCAGATCTGGGTATCACCAATTAAAAGTTAAGGCTGAAGACATAAAGCAAACTGCATTCAGAACTAGATATGGACATTATGAATTTTTAGTAATTCCGTTTGGGGTGACCAATGCAGTTGCCGCCTTTATGGACCTTATGAACAGAGTGTTTAAATCATCTCTAGATGAATTTGTTGTTGTGTTTATTGATGATATCCTAATTTACTCCAAAAGCAGGGAAGAACATGAGAATCACTTGAGAACTGCTCTACAGACCTTGAGAGAAAAGAAATTATACGCTAAATTGTCCAAATGTGAATTCTGGCTTGACAGTGTGGTATTTTTGGCTCACGTAATCAACAAGGATAGTGTTTCTATTGACCCTTAGAAAATTGAGGCTATTGTGGACTGGCCTAAACCGACTAATGTGACAGAGGTTAGAAGTTTTCTAGGACTTGCAGGTTACTACAAGAGATTTGTGAGAGACTTTTCCAAACTCACCATGCCATTGACCCAGTTAACTCAGAAAAATGTGTCATTTGATTGGAACGAACAAAGAGATGCAGCCTTTCAAGAGTTGAAAACCAGGTTAGTAACTGCACCAATTTTAACTTTGCCCAATGGTACTGATGGGTTTCAAGTTTACAGTGATGCTTCCTACAAAGGTTTGGGGTGTGTGTTAATGCAAAACGGAAAAGTGATTGCCTATGCTTCTCGACAACTCCGACCTCATGAAAAGCATTATCCAACACATGATCTTGAATTGGCAGCAGTGGTGTTTGCTTTGAAAATCTGGCATCACTACTTGTATGGGGTAACTTGTGAAGTGTATACAGATTATAAGAGCCTCAAATATTTCTTTACCCAAAAGGAACTGAACATGAGGCAAAGGAGGTGGCTAGAGTTGATTAAAGACTACAATCTACAGATTCTGTATCATCTGGGGAAGGCAAATACCGTGGCAGATGCCTTGAGCTGAAAATCCATTACAAATTTGTCGTGTTTAATGCCCAATCGAAAAGAGTTGTTAGATGATCCGGAACGGAATGGGATTGAAATTGTTTTACGAGAGCAATGTGAGACTTTAGCTGTTATTTTCGCTCAACCTACAATTATTGAAGAAATCAAACAGAAGCAATGTGAGGATGAGTACTTGAAAAAGATCATAGAGGAATTTGATTCGAAGCCGAGGCCGGGATTGGTGTTTGAGAATGATGTGCTGAAATTTCAGGACCGTCTTTGTCACGACCCAAACCCGCCCCTAGAAGGTTGGCATCGTAACCGGCCAGTAATCCTAGATTACCACAGGCCTTACTGTACAAAACATAATTAAACGGGGCTCGCGGAAGCGAAAACAAATAACCATAGTCCAAAGAGCTGTGCATAAATATGAACAAGTATTTACATGCCAAAAAGGTGTTAATTTACCCACTTACTGTACATCACATATAACAAAAGATCATATACATCACATAGGCAAAAGCCACAGATACAACAAGACAAAGCTCACAAAACGGCCTTCCAGGCCTAGCCCCGACTCGGAGGCACACAAAACTGGTAGGCTCGATGCAAATCTCAGCTTAGGCTTGACTCCCAGCAGGCTCACCTATAAATACATATATACAATAGTGAGCTAAAGCCCAGCAAGTAACATTAAAGTAAAGGGGTGGTGAACGAATTCCTCATAACATATATCCGTAAATAAAATCATTCATAAGCATAATCATCTCATATCAGAACATACATAATGGCATACTCCATAGAACATAACATATACTGTCTTCCGACTAGAGTAACCGGTCCCGGACACTGATTAAACAAACTGTCACAATGAAGTGACTAACGAGATCTCGTAAACTGGTCCACTTAGGACTATCTATGGATGCCATACTAGATTCGCAAATCAGGATATCCGTTCACAGAAAACATTATCATTTCAGAAAACATAACATAATGTAGCATTTTGAAACATACTTTATAATAACATAACTTTACAGAAATGTTACTCACAGTGGGTTTCCGAAACCGCTTGCACGGTCTTCAAGGTTTGACCTGCAAATCATCAACAGTATAACACATTTCTTATCATTCATCATCAAATCACACAATTCATGCCATTTCCTTTCTTCTTTTACATTCTTTCATATTCATTTCATGCTCAATCTAATCTTCTTTACTTTAATTCATGCTCATGAGATGCTAAATGATGCAATTAACATGTTAGAATCACGTAATTCAACTTCCCAAGATTTTTGAAAATAAGTCCTTCCGCTCGAGCGCTACTTTGTCCGCTCGAGTGGACTGCACAATTTCCCCAAAACTGCTGAGAGGCCGATATCTACGCTCGAGCGGGCTTCCCTCCGCTCGAGCGGACCATGCAAAAATCCGAAACTTTGATTCTTCTTCTAAACTTCATCATTTTCTTTGAAACATTGACTTCCCATCTTATGAAATCAAAACTCACAACATTTGAAACCACATGATTTCAACATCAAAGCTTCAAATCAAAACCCACGTGTACCATAGACAAAATCAAACCCATGAATCAAGGTGGAAAACCATGAACATATACATACAAGCTTCATATCTCTATAGCCATGGAGGTTCTACCTCAATTTGCCAAATATAACTTAAATCATAACATTTAAAGCCATAATCTTGAGCTCTACATGCTAGATGCCAAGGAGCAACAATCAATTTCATGAATTTAGAGAGAACCCTTACCTTAATCACTTAGTTTGGAGAAGATCAACTTGATTTTCCCCTTTTTCTCTTCTCTTCTCTTCTCCCCTTTCTCCCGTACTCTCTCTCTCTCTCTCTCTCCTTCTCTAGATTTTTCTTTTCTTTGTTGAGTCAATAATGGGTCAAAGCCCTATCTATAAGACATATATATCATAAATAAACCATTGTGCCAAAACACTTAAGCCAAACAAGCCTTACGAATCAGACGAAATTCAGTCCTCAATTTCTTTTCTCAAATAGCTCTAAAAATTCCCAGTATCACATAGACATGTTCAATTTCATTTTCTGAACCCATTAAGGTCATCAATTTCAGTCCCGAAGTTGTAATTCCAACAGATATTTTTTGAATTCAAACAGATATTCTTCAATTAATTCATCTAATCACATAATTAATTACACCATACGTGTTGGGGTCATTACAGTCTTTGTGTACCCGATTGTTGCAACTTGAGAAAACGTGTTATGCCTGAAGCCCACAATACTAAATTTGCTATGCATCCAGGGAATACGAAAATGTATCATAATTTGAAACAGAACTTTTGGTGGCCTGGAATGAAAAAGAGTATTGCAGATTTTGTGGCTAGATGCCTACATTGCCAACAGGTTAAAGCTGAACATCAACGACCCGCTGGTTTGCTACAACCACTCCCAATACCGGAATGGAAATGGGAGCACAGAACCATGGATTTCATAGTGGGATTGCCTTGTTCTTCCCGAGGTATGGACTCTATCTGGGTTATAGTTGACCGTTTAACTAAGTCTGCTTATTTCCTACTTGTTAAATCTATTCTGACTGAAATTGTGAGATTGCATGGAATGCCCGTATCTATTGTCTCTGACAGGGACTCAAAATTTATGTCGAGATTTTGGCAGAGTTTACAACAGGCTTTGGCGACTGAACTGAGGTTAAGTAGTGCCTACCACCCACAGATAGATAGAAAAACTGAACGAACCAATCAAACTCTGGAAGACATGCTTAGAATGTGTGTATTAGACTTCCAAGGAAGTTGGGAGACCTATTTGCCATTAGCTGAATTTGTGTACAACAATAGTTACCATTCAAGCATTGGAATGACGCCTTATAAAGCTTTGTATGGAAGAAAATGCCGTTCTCCGATATGTTGGGCTGAGGTAGGTGATAGACCTTTGTTGGGACCAGAACTTGTGCAGGAAACAACCGAGAAGGCAAAACTGATTCAACAACGTCTAAAAACTGCACAGAGTCGGCAGAAGAGCTATACTGATGTCCGAAGAAGAGACAGGGAATATGAGGTTGGTGATCACGTATTTATCAAAGTGACCCCAATGAAGGGTCAAACACGGTTTGGTGTTAAGGGCAAATTGGCGCCAAGATATGTTGGACCATACAAAATTCTTGAAAAGATCAATTCAGTAACCTATCGGGTAGCCTTACCTCCGATAATGGAACACATGCATAATGTATTTGATGTATCGATGCTTCGAGGGTATTTGAGAGATCCGCTCCATGTCATTGAACCGACGCATGTGCTCCTGAAGGACGACTACACGTATGAGGAAAGACCTATCCAGATTGTGAACTGCAGGATCAAAAGATTGAGAAACAAAGAAATACCGTTGGTGAAAGTTGATTAGCAAAATCATGGGAAAACCTATGAAACCTGGGAGACCGAAGAAGACATGATGAAGAGATATCCAGATTTGTTCCTATTGAACCCAATGTTGTTCCAGAACGAAGATAATCCGAGTTTGGGGGACCAAACTCTTTTAAGGGGGGAAGACTGTAACAACCCCAACCTCTGATTAATGATAATTCACAATTAATTATGCCTAATTAGCAATTAAGGTGAAATTCTGAGTTAAACTGCATGGGTGTGTTGCATTGTTTGTGTTTATATCTGTTAGGCGTACGAAGATCTGTTTACGTTTTAGTTTCGACTTGCGAATTGAAGGCCTTATCGGCATCCGATACAGAAATTGACTTGATTTATGTGCTAATTAGGATTTATAGAATTCTATGGTAGGTTTAATTAAAATTCGGTTCGGAACGATTAAATTAGATTAAATTAATGTGCACCAATTAAGCTCAATTAACTACACTTGTATTCAAGTCTACTTAAGGCACCATTTTGAGCCTACTCACTTCTTTTTCTTGATTCCATCACATTTTGAGGCCACCCAAGAGAGACAAACGGGTGAGAGAGTGAGAGAAGGGAGAATTGGTGTAAAGCTTGGGAATTTGAGCTCAATTAAGGGGGGAATGGTTGGCACTTAGAGGAAATTTGAAGATTTTAACTTCAACCATTGTAAATTCAAGGCCTAAGGTAGGTATCCACCCTCTTAACTATGAAATTGAATTACCAGTGTAAGAATTCTAGTGAATTAAATGAACTCATGTAAGGTTTAAGCTAAGATTGGAGAATTGAAGCTCAATACATACATGCATGTTTAATTTATGGCATTTGAGGTTGTTTTCCTAAAGAATTCTTGCATGCATGTCATAATCCAAGCTTTGTTTTAGAAATTCTTCATGGTCTATGTCATATTGTCATAGTTGATCATGTTTTCGAGTTGAACATTGCATTCAAGTCATGTTCGTGAATTATCCTTGAGTTTCACGTTAAGTTTTGTTCAATTGGCATGCTTTTGGGCCATGATTTCTTGTTATGATGCTTTAAACATGTTGTTTTATGAGTTTTTAAGTGTTTTCCAAAGTTTTGGGCCCAGGAAATTGAGTTTGATGCATTTGAGGTTGATTTTGAGCTTGGCGATCAGATCAGGAAATTCTAGAAATTTGATCCACGCTTGAGCGAGGAACTTCACGCTCGGGCGTGCACTCTGAGTACATGCACTTCCGCTCGAGCGTCGAGAGTTACGCTGGAGCGTGAAATGCATATACCTAGAAGTTTGTGTGTTTTGCAGTCCGCTCGAGCGATGGTATGAGTCTCACGCTCGAGCAGGGATCGAGCGCCCGTCGAGCGTGAAAAACATGCAACCAGTACTTTTCAAGAGTTTGCAGTCCACTCGAGCGGGGAAAGTCACGCTCGAGCGGAGCTTCATTGTCTGCATGTCCGCTCGAGCGAGGAAATCCACGCTCGAGCGTGGACCTTATTTTCAGCAAGTTTTAAAAAATGTTTTCCAATACATTTTTGCATCCTCATTCCATCCTAGGCATTCCTAGGCCATGTTTAAGACTCCATAATGGGGATTAAAGGCAAGAACGCACTTAGAACAACGAAATAAGTTATGTACAATTCGAACGTGTGTTTCAGGTGTGTGTCTGTTATGTGTCTTGTAGGTCACGTGCCGTATACCGTTTGACTAGTCTGCTCCCTTTGTCTGCCTCGAAGCCAACTGTGAGTAATAACTTAGTAAAGTTATGTTCAACTGTATTTATTTTTTGTGTGATAAAATAAGATCTGTTTTCTGAAGTGCTATGTTCTGTACAATGAATGATTGTCTAATTTCTGGTATGTATTCGTAACATCCTTAGCATCATGTGATATGAGTTAGCTGTAACCTGGTATCGGAGGTTCTATTATGGAACTTAATATGTCTGCACTTTGTTACCCGTACCGGAGGCTCCGTCATGGGGCTCAGCATGTTTATTCTCTGTTACCCGGATTCGGAGGTTCCTTTATGGAACTGGTTATTTATAACCCCCACGGGTTCTGCATCTGCTCTATATCTGTTCTGTTAGCGCTAATGGATGTACCACGTATGCTTAAGCATGACTTATGATTTCTGTATGTGATCTAGACAAGATTATGAATTTGATACGAAATTGAATTATGATTTCTGAATCTGTACGGACTCATTCATTAAAACCCTTTACTCCGTTATTATTCACTAGGCTTTCGCTCATTATTTATATTATGTATGTAAGTGGGCAAGCACGTGACCAGGGCCAGAGTTGACGGCCTACGTTCTGTTTTGTCAGCCAACCTTTGTGCCTCCCGAGGAGGTTCCGAACGAAGCCTTGTTTTGTGGCCGTTTTTGTAATCATATTAAACTCTGTTTGTTTGTTTTAAGTTGGGTTGGTCTTCCTATATTACCCTTATGGGAAGGATATGTAAATACTGCATCTTTTGGTCGTCACGCCTATGTTTATACAAGTTTTAAATTATTCTGTCCCATGTATGTCGTCACAGCTCATTGGACCATTTATATTTGGTATATTTGCTTCCGCAGCCCCTTATTATATGCTATTCTGTCAAGAGGCCTTTGGTAATCTAAGGATTATTTGCCGGTTGTGATGTTAAACCTACAGGGGCGGGTTTGGGTCGTGAGAGAGAGAGAGAGAGAGATGATGTGTGGGAAAAAGGAAGAAGAACAAGAGGAATGTTCTCAAAGTATCCAAAACAACATACAAAACAACCAACAAGGCTCTGATTGAAGATTTCGGATCTTTGGATCTTAACTAACTCCCAATCGACGACAATGAAGCCCCTCTGGTGTTGATCACTTCGGATGATGATGTTCGGTGCATGATCGATGAGTTTGACAAGCTTGAATCGCTCGATAAGCCCTCATGGCTCTAGTTTTTCTTTGTAATGAATAGGTATGTTTTTAGACATGAAAACTATGTTGAAAATCAAACAAAACAAACCCACAACGACAACCACTGTGTTGAACTTAACGGATGTGATTTCTTTCCATGGAGAGAGAGAGGAAGAGGTTGAGGAACTTGACAGTTTCATGGATCTAGAGCACTTGTTTACTAATTTCAAGTCTCTGGTTTCATGGATCAAAGGGCTTGTTAACAGATGCGATTCAAAGGGCCATCATTGTTCTCTCGCTGCGCTATCGTCGCTGGCATTGGAAGGGTCTCGTGGCCGTTGCCGTTGTCTCTAATTTGAGAGCTAAGAGAGAAGAAAAAGAGGCTCAAAAGCAAAAGAAGAAGGAAGAAGAAGAAAAAAAAAATCAAAACGACATCGTTTTGGACGGCCGCAAGAGCCAGCGTAGGAAACCACGGCAGACAATCTGGACTCGTGTGTTGGGGGGTTGTGATGATGTGGGTGTGTGTTGGGGGGGTTGGGGGTTGTGGTTGGTGATGTCTGGGGATAACTAGTGTTTTTGTTTTTTTTTTTTTCCGTGTAGGTTCTGTTTATTCAGATGTGGGGAACTGGTGTGGTTAGTTTTTGTTTTTGTGTGGCAGGTGTTGTGTGAATAGTTTGTGTAGATGGTTGGGGGTTGTGTGGTGTGGGGGTAATGTGTGTGGGATGGTTAATGTTGTTGATGTGGTGTTTCTATTTTGTTACCAAACACGCTACATACAATACAGGGGTAAAAAAGTAACAAAATCCACACCCCAACAATGCATGGGATTTGCTGGTAAACATTACCATACAAATAGGACTGGTGAGAGTATTAAAAATAAAAAAAGGGATCTCTTAATCCAAAACTCTTCCAAATGGGATTTCCTGATAATTTTCCCTTGCCTTTTAAGCTTCCATATCTTTTCTAACTATTTTTTATTCTGTAACTGATTTGCATTTTTTTCCCACTTAATTGCAATTAAAAACAAAATTGATGGCCAAAATTTCTACAGACAAGGAAGCTACGGTTTTGGAGTGAAACATATCCATAATCTACGTTGTTTGTTACCATTCATATAATCCTATGTGTGTGTGCGTCAATACTCAATTCCAAACCAAATCTCACAAAAGAAAAAAAAAAAAAATAAATAAAATCTTAGTAATTATAATAAGACCTAAAAAATTGCTGCACAAAACCGAGAACCCAAAAAGGGTTTATATTCTTATTATTGATTGAATAAATGAAAACGCATTCACATATAAACCATACAAAAGACCCAATTTTCAATTCCCGATCAATCAAGTACATGTTCTTTGTAAATTACTTATTCACGCTTTGTGATTCCTATCTTTGCTTCTTTCTCATGCTCTGCTCATTTTTGTTTGCTTGTTTTGGGTTTCTAGTCTTTTTTTGTTTTGTTTTTCTTTGGGTTTATTTAGAGGTTTTAGTGTTTCAATATGTGTGTGTTTTGTGTGTGTTTGGGTGTATTTTGTGTTTGTGTTTGTGCTTGTGAGTGCTTTAATATTAGGGTTAATTACACTAAATTCCTCTTAACTATTAGCAAATATCATTTTATTCCATGAACTCGTATATTTTGATCACTCAATTATAAAATTTGCACAATTGTCATCCTTTGGAAGGATGGAAGTGATTCATTTTTATAATTAAATAATCAAATTATACTGATATTCGCTAATAGTTAAGAGAAACTTAGTATAATTAACACTTTATATTATGTATTTTTTCCCTTTCCTATAGTGTTAATTCCGAAGTTCTAAAAAATGATCATTGAAAACAAATCCGTATTGGTCAAAAATATAATGGTATTAAAATATCAAACAATATATATATGTACAACAATGATTCATCCCACAAAAACACCACCACTAATAGCACTAATGCATTAAAAAAGTAAAAAAAAAAAAAAAAAAAATACAACTCCAAGACCAAAACATCACATCATTACTGGTGGGACCCACTGCCACCTAATTAGTGGGAGCACTAATTAGTGCTCCCACTCATTTTCCATATATGTATATATGAAAAATGAGTGGGAGTACTAATTAGTGCCACCACTAATGATGTGGCAGTGGGTCCCACCCACTACCACAATGTTGTTGTGTTTGTTTTTTTTTTTTTTTTTTTTTAAAAAAAGGTGGATGTCACGTCATTAGTGATTGCTTTAGAGTACCACTTTTAGTGGTCTCTAGCATTGTCCATGTATATATATATATATATGCAAAAAGGAATTTTATAACTGTTAAATTGACTATATCAACTGTGAAGTAGCAATATCTGTAATTTAAATCCATACAAATCGTGAATGAGTCAATATACATACGTGTGATTTTCATTTTCATCAATACATTGGGGTGTATTGATATAAATCGTGAATGAGTCAATATACATACATGTGATTTTCATTTTCATCAATACATTGAGGTGTATTGATATTGGAAGCGCAAAAATATAAAAGTATCTGCTCATATTTAATACTATGTGTAATTCCAGCCAAAAAGAAAAATTATAGTAATTTTTTTTTGGGGTCCTTGTAATGGGTTGTATTCTTTGGATGAAGAGGTTTATACAAACAAACAAACAAACAAATGGCGCTGCTCGTGATCAAAGACGGCAAATTGGGTGCGTGACAACCTCACTTCTTTAAGGTGTTTCTTCCTCATGTCAACTCCGAATGTCTGGTAATCATATATATTCATACTGCTCTGCTATTAATTTTCTTAGGTTGAGATTTAACCTGTATTAATAAAATTTTAATTTTTATGTTCAATAACTAGTGCTTTTCAATGTCTTGTATTGATATAAATGTTCAAATTTCAATCATAGAAGCTATGATATTTGCAGCTCTTTTATGCTTTTTGGCCTTTTCATTTTTCGTTTTGTGTTTTTGCTTTTGACATAAATTGGAAAATGGATCATAAATTTGTTATGATCATTCGAATTCTGCTTTAAATTTGTCATAATCTGTTATTTTTACATGACTTATGCTCAAAACCTTTGTCCCATCTTTTATAGCTTTCAACCATGTTATCTTTGTTTTGTTTTCACATTTGCATAATTTGTATTTAAGATTGAAATTGTAAGTGTCATTTCTTTTCTTTTTATTTTTCTTTTTTCTTCACAATCTTGTTAAATGAAATATTTGATGGACCGATCTTCTGTTATTTTATGGCCATTGAGTTGTTGACTAAAATTCATTACTTTCACTGAAGCATGTTCCTTTAGGATTTGTTAAACACTTGAAAGGCAAGACATCAGGGTTGGTTTTCTTGACTGGTCCAAGTGGGAATACTTGGCTAGTTAATTTTATTCAGAAAAAAGATGGTCTATTTTTTCACTAAGGATGGTTTGCATTTGCGAAAGATCACTTTGCAGAATACGGAGATTTCTTTGTTTTCAAATACAACGGTGATTTTGATTTCATTGTGACGGTGTTCGACAAAAGTGCATGTGAGAAAGAAGCTGCATTTCATGCAAAATGTACTCAAGACATTAGTAACTTTGTTAAAAACAAGGGAAAGAAGAGAGAAATTGCAATAAAATGCTTCTTCACACGAAGCTTTTGAAGGTGCGCCAAAGAGGAGGATGAACACTAGGTCAAAAGCTACAGACAGAAAGAATGGTAATAGCTTGAACTATATAGTTCTTTTTTTCTTTTTCTTTTTTTGAATCTTGTGAATTAGGAAAAATGAAGAATAAATTAAGGTGAATAATATAAAATCATGAGAAATAGTTTGAGCAAAAAGTGACAATTATAGACATCAATTTTATGTATTTATTTATTTGAAGCAGAGGACGGTAAACACGAATTGTCAATGTGGGAAGGGATTCATGAGAAAAAAGCTACTCACCGCCATTTTTTTGTCAGCCGTATGACAAAGGGCAATGTTAAGCAAGTATTTATTTTGGTGAGTTTATTCTACTTTTTTTTTTTTTTTTTTTGAGATTTATGGAGTATTGCTTTGCATTTTAATTTGTTTCGTTTTCTTAGATTGGATTATGGATCACCTTCCATGTATTGTATGTAGAGGTTAAGATGAATTTCATAAAAAGATTATAAAACTTGTCAAAACAGAACACTTGAAAGTTGAGAGCAAGAAAGTGGCGTAAAGCGAACATATGACGGTAATGAATTAAATAACATTTTAGAGTATATTCAAAATTTATAATCACTAACATGAATCCGTTGGAATAATTTAGTAGGTAGTAAAAAAATTGAGTTTCGCTCATTAACAAACTGGCTTCGACTCATGAACAATCTTGACCTTGTTAAAGACATCAATTAATCTTGACTACGGTTACTCTGGTAGAGCAGAGATTTATACTTGGATTTTGAGTTTACATGCGTGTTGCAGGACTGAATAGGCAACATACTTTCTCTATTTTTGGCCCCATTTTAGTCTCATGCATTGGGACTGCCCTTCATGTCAGCAAACATAAAGTTCAATGGGCCTTTTTGAACTTACATTGTTTTTGTTTATGAAAACATGAAAAACGAAAACAGAACAGGTGGTTTGTTCCATTTTTACTTCGTCCTACTGCTAAACTACACTTAATTTATTAAGTGATTATTGTTGATGCAGTACATCCAGCCTCCATTTGTAATGGAACATTTTCCAAGCCACGAAAACAGGCAAATCGTTCTTCGTAATCAATGGATCGTCAAGCTTATTCGTCGAGCCACTTGCGGTTCTTTTTGTGCGGGCTGGCATGCCTTTGTTCGTGACAACCGTGTTAAAGAAGGAGACACGTGCAGATTCGAACTAGTAAGCGAATTCGAAATGCTTGTACACATTGCCAGAAAGAACAGAGAAAGTCAACAAGTGGTTGCATAAAATGCTTAAAACAACACAATTCAGTCAGTAGTTTTTGGTTCCACAAAGTGAAATTTTATGGTTTTGATTCTATATCTAGGCATCTTGAAAAGCACTTTTTCGGTTTCTATTTATTTAAATTATATTTTATTTTTATTTTTTGGGTTTATGCCTCTTTTTGCAAGGTGGTGCATTTACTTTTGTACCTTAAGGATAATAATATGCTGGGTCTTTTTAAGTGTTAAGTATTGTTGCACTGCCTTAAAATTTTAATTAATCATTTTTTTCTTCTTCTTATGTAATGCTTATTTTTGAAACAATCGGAAGATTTTAAGTTGTGATTGATTTACAATCTCCGGTGCTAGAAGACTGGAAATTAATCACAATTCACACATTTTATACCAAAACAAATTCTGAAAATCAATCAACAAAGATAGTTCAGTTAGGCAGTCATATAAAATTTTAAGTGGGAGGTTAGGAGTTTCTTTTTATTAAACTAAGGTAAACACTACTAGAAAAAGGAGCATTTGACACGGAATAATTTGCGACAGTTTAAGTGCCGTCGCAAAAGCTTGCTTTTTGCGACAGTTTAAGTGCCGTCACGGAATTTATAGTTTTTGCGACGGAAAAAGTTAGACCGTGGCAAAAAGCAAGATTATATGTGACAGTAAGTTAACCGTTGCAAAATTTTTTTGGTCTTTTTTTGTTTTGCGACGCTCTTTTAGCAGTCCGTCGCAAAATGTTTATTTTTGCTCATTCATTTGCGACGGGCCTTAACATCGTAGCCAATGGTAATTCCAAAATTTGCTCCCCCCGTCTCTCCTTTCCCAAACTCTCTTGTATTTCTCTTAGGTTCAAAAGAAAAATAAAAAACTTTCAGTGTTCTGCCCTAATCTTCTCTCTCTCTCTCTCTCTCTCTCTCTCTCTCTCGCACCCAATCGTCACTTTGTCTCTCTCACAGCGGCAGCAACAGCATCATGGGCAGTTCCAGGAAACCCTTTTATTCGTAGTTGCTTCTTCCTCACCAGCTTATTGTTCTTCTGATCGGTGAGTTTGTCTCTCTTCCGCTCCGTTTTAGTCTTTTTTTAGTTAAGCCCTTCAGATACCCAAGTGAAAGGCGAACCAAGTACTAGCAAAAGAAGGAACATAGCAGAGAATAATGTTGAAGCAAGTTCGAACGATTCTGAACTTGAACTTGTCGCCAAACGCATAGTTCTTCGATCTCGATATCTCGATGTTCAGACCCTAATTTCTGGTAATTAACTTTCCTCTTAACAAATTCTTAATTTTATTTGGTTATTATTATTATTATTTTTTGTTTCGTTTCTGATTGTTATTTGTTGTAGATGAGAGAGATGATTTATCAAGGGTTGATTCGGACAAGTTCAATTCGATTATCAATGAACGATTCTGGTAATTAACTTTCCTCTTGACAATATTGCTTTCTTGAATTTGGTTTTCAGTACAGAAACCTAGAGAACAAGCTGCAGATGCTGAAGCTCTGTTGAACATCACAAACACGTTGGTTACATCTGTTAAAGCACACAGTCAAGAAGGAATTACCCCTTTTAGACTTTGTAAACTGTCTGCTCAGAGATTTCGGGCGACAAGGTCGGGCAAGTACCAGCGCAGAGGATGGTAGGAACTCTATAGCTTGGAAGGAATTATGTGTTTTTATTTTTTGTGCTACCTGTTCTACATTTCGAAAGCATAGCACAAATAGACTTAAAATGGAGTGAACAAAAATCAAAATCCACAAATTGTCAAGAGATATGCATGTCAAAATATTACGTTAGTTTCTTACCCTTATTGTGTAATGTAGTTGTTTTCTTGTTTGTTGATCATGTTTTCTCCTTGACATGTTTCAAAGTCTTTAATATTGTGGTCATCACATGTAACTACAAAAGCAATCAATAATTTTAGTGAATGCAGTACAGAGCTGTCAAACCCTCAAAATTTTTTGTGTGCCTACCACTTCCATGAACCACAACACCTCTTAATCCCATTCATCATAATTTATTTAATTCCAAGTTTAACAGTTGCCTTTTCTAGAAAATTGTTAAATTGAATGTGATGTGTTTAGTAGAGCCAAGGTGTCAACCCACTGTTTTGATGTGTGATATGGATCAATCATATAAACCTTGATAGACTGATAACTGTGGGTTGGTTCTAGTGTTTAAAATGGAGGGCCGAATGCATCATAAACTGATTAAACTTACGATTTTCAAATAGAAAATGCATGCATAAAATGGTTTGGGATTGGAGTTGTTCAACAACTCTTTTTTTCTTTTTTCTTACTTTGGTTGCTTAGATAAACAATTTGATTAAGGCCAGCTTCTCTAGTTATAGTTACAGTTAAGGATCAAAATTTAATTTGAAATATCATCTACACTAACAGTGAGTGTGCCATTTAAATAGCAATGACATGTACTCTGCATTTTGAGCTAACTTTTATCTGTGCATGTTTAATAACACCTAAAGTGCTAAAAAACCATCTCCAATCCTTTCATCAAATCAAGGGAGAGATTTTATTTTATTTTTATAATGAAATTGAGAACTCATCAAATTTGAATTTGAAAATATGAAGCATTGGAGAAGAGACGAATTTTTAAAAGATTTTGATGAAAGGATTGGAGTAGTTTATATCAAATCTAGTTTTTTACTCAAATTTTGAATAAATTTAGATGAAAAATTGGTGAAGGGTTTTAGATGCTCTAACAGAAGTTGTTAACTACCAAATACATAACTACCCACTGCCTTTTGGGTTACTCCATTTCATTTTGTGATCACATGTGAAAATTAGCTGTTTATGTTGACATTTCTATTTCTTGCTCTTACTGTTCCAGAGTTTTATAAAAGGGGTGCCTTTGGTTTGGGTTTTTTTATTTATTTATTATAAGTATATTGCTTTGTGCCTCTCCTGCAAAGGCATCAGTGTTTGTTCTGCTAAATGATTTCCTGCCTGGTACTCTTTCTCAGGTCTTGAGGATGGCAATATCCCATTTGGTTCAGTGGAAGTTACTTCGCTACAAATCGACTTATCATAGCATTTCGGTACAATTTTTTTATCAAGTTAAGAGTGCGCATCTTATTTATTTGTTGCCTTCTAAAATGATTTCCTTTTTCTTCCCCCCACTCCACCAAAAGGAAAAAATGAACTTTTACATATTTGAGGATTAATAGTTTTATTTATAGAATCAGATATTAACATGTTGACCCCAACCACACGAAATGGTTGCCTATTACACAACTCACTAACCCTGCCAGGAGTTGGAAGGATGCAGGAAAGAGTGATGCCCACATTAAATCGATTGATTCATCATGGGAACATCACGTCTATGTCAAGACCTTATTACCATATTATGGCTAACATTCATGGATTACTTGTATGCCAAAATGAATGTCTATCATTATATAACTAGAGTTAATTTTCAATTTTACCCTGAATTTGCTAAAGAGTAGAGGATGTATTGTTTCTACCACTCTCTGTGTATTTTTTTAATTGTCTACTACTCGACTTTGATACCTAGGCTTGTTTTAATCCCATAATTTTTGTGTGAATTGGAATGCAGCTGCTTGATGTAGTGGTGGGTTTATAATTTGTTGTCAAAATGTCTATCTGTGTTCAGGAATTGGTCTTTGGACTTCTAGTTCTTACCAGACATTGATCTTTCATTATTTTGTTTAAGAGTTGGTCTCCATTTCATGCTCAGTTCTCAGAGTGCAATAATAAATTGCATGCATGGATCTTCAGCTGATGAAGTTAATTGATGTCCGGGAAAAAGTATGATTTGATAATTTTTATTGTGGTGTTTTGGGTCCATGAAGTTTGTTAATTCAAATAGTGGCTTCATGATACCTTTTGAACAAAGTTTATATGCAGTCCCTTTGTCTTCAATCCATCAGGAAGCTGATGCAGCATAGTTGATGTGGGCTAGGACTTGGAAAAAGACAACGTGCATATTGTTCTTGTTGGACTCCTACTGATTTGATACTTGAGTCCTATTAAGTTACGATATTGGGCAGGAGTGAGTGGTTTAGAAGGTTTTCATATGGTGATTAGATTTGATGAAGCCTATAAATTGGCTCTATCTCTGCAAAACAAGATTAGGCTCTCAAATATGAATAAAATGCAGATCTAATGTATATTACATGTACTAGGATACAAGCATTGGGTATGAATGTTTGTCAAATCTTCCTAAATCTAAATATTTGGTTATTGAGATATGTATCCAAAAGTTGATTATGGGTATGTAGATGCATCTAAATATTATACAGGTTTTGGAAACATATCTCATACTCTTATTCTTGTCATATTCAATGAACATGGGTACATTGGGAGGAACAATGTATTATACACTTGAGTAACAATTGCTGTAAGTTTTTCCATAACAAACTTCAAATAGTTTAGATTTAATGCTTTATTGAGTAAGAAAGTATATGTCTTAACAATAAAGATGATCATTAATCTTAGTAGTTATGACCATAGGAGTTTGTGTGCATTATGGACCTGTTTAATAATTTTTTTATTATATTAAATTCAGTGACTCTTTAGCTTCTTACAAAAAAAAAAACTCACTAGTTGGTTGTGAATTGCCATGGCATTCAATCTTGTAATTTTGATCAATGATCATGTCACTCTTATTATGGTTTAATGTCAAGATGTTAAAACTTAGCCTTTCCTTTCATTTGGTTTGTAGTAGGTAAGTTGCATAATTTCTTTGGCAATTTTTAATTTTGAATTGATATGCTGCGCTACTGGTTCATGTGTTTCTCTAATTTTTCTGGCTTGTGTTTTGCTCTGTGTTTAGCTAGTGGCCGGTCAACGGTGAACCTTGAATGATCTTTAGATCATGATGGTGACCCGCTTGCCATTACCACAGCTGATGCAGTTGCAGCCAGTGGAGTACCCCCTTGGAACTGTAGAGAAACCCCTGGAAATGGTATCTGTCTAATTTACTTCTCTTTAAATCTTACTTTTTCTGGCAAAGTATGTTTAGACATTTACTTCTTCTTGATCATTTTCACAAAAGTATCTTCCTTTTTTTTCTTTTTTTTTTTTGTTGTCATTCAACTTGGAAAAATAATGACTTTAGTGGTAATTGAAAAATATTTTTCAATGGGTAAACAAGTCCCATATATTTTTGAATCACGAGTGACTTATCTTTTTATGAATGTTGCTGCGATATCAAATGGTGCACTTTCATTTCTTTGGAAATTGGAACTTTTCAGTATTCACCTATATGAATGTTGTTTGTAAATAAAGCTCACTTTATTTTCATGGAGACAATTGTTAATCTTAGTCTTGATGCCTGCATTTACAACAGAATAATCTATGTTATGAATCGCTTGTCCACTTTGGCTTGTCAGCGCCAGGTCGCACGAGTAAATGGCAACCTAATATTATGCGTGCCAGGACACGAGCAAATGAATCTATTATCATGCATATTTCTGAGTCTATTATGGAGTAGTCATTAGATGCTTTGACTTAATTGGGATTCTCACTCTATTCAGATTGAAGCATGACATTCCATTTTCATTATATTCTCTTCTTTTCTTCTCTTTTCTTTTCCCTTTTGCATGTCATGGCAGGTGGTGAGGGAAACTCTGCTTATGGTGGGAGGGTCATAGCAGTGAAGTGGGGTGAATACACTAGAAGGATTGGTATTGATGGAACTGCAGATGCAATAAAGGAGGCAATCAAGTCTGCTTTTTGCTTACGAACTAAACGGGCATTTTGGTTGGAGGATGAGGATAATGTCATTCGGAGTCTTGACAGAGACATGCCTTTGCGCAATTACACTCTTCACCTTGATGAAGGTATGTGTAAAATGTACAGCTTTTTTAAACACGACCGGAACTTTTCCCTTTTCTAGTAGAGTTTTCTTGTGTTTGTTGCTGGCATAAAGAGGACGTAGAAATACATTTTCTGGTCTTAAGTTATCTTTGTTTTTTCTTCTCTATTTTTATTTTATTTTATTTTTTATTTTTTATTTATAATTCTTGTAACTTGATGTATGACATCATGAATGTGACCTTGTTCAGGCTTGGTGCGGTGATGTGCATGGGGGTAACGGCGGGTGCTTACATTCTCACTCTATTTGCTGTATGTTTCCTCTGCGATAGTTTTTATGAACTTTAAAATATATGTAGATTGGTTAATTTACCAAGGTTTTGTATTACAGATGAAATATAGGGAGCGGGTTCTTGGTTTGATACTTGTATCCCCTTTATGCAAAAATGCCTCTTGGACAGAATGGTTGTATAATAAGGTGTGGTTTGCGTACCTTGCTATCATTTGTACATTGTCAAGGACATTAATCTCTGTACTAAATCTAAGTTCCATTTAATCTCTAGGTGACGTCAAATTTGCTATATTTTTATGGCATGTGTGGTTTGGTGAAGGACTTCTTGCTTCAACGGTATTTCAGCAAGGTATTTTAGTACTTCCAGTCTACCAGTTATTCTTTATTATTTTCAGCTCATGCTTTGTGATTTATATGATTAGGTTGAGTGATGAGATTCCTTTAAGTTGTATCAGGAAGTACGCGGTAGTATAGATGTCCCAGAATCAGACATTGTTCAAGCATGTAGAAGAGTTAGTTCTTCAATTATTCTAATCCTTTTTGTATTAAGTGCACACTTGCTGGAATCTGACCTCTCTCTCTCTCTTCTTTTTTTTTTCTCTCCAGTTACTGGATGAGAGGCAGAGCATAAATGTTCTGCGGTTTCTTCAAGCAATTGATAGGTAAAGGCCAAGTCTGAGATTGCTTATTGTACTGCATATTGTGTGTTCATTCTTTTTCCACGAGTTCGTTGCTTTCGCAATTAATCGGTAAACAAACTTCTCTGACCTTTGTTTGGTCAACTAGCAAGAGACCTGACATTACTGGTGGGTTGAAGAGACTTAAATGTCAGACACTCATATTTGTTGGTGAGGACTCTCCTTTCCATTCAGAGGCTGTTCACATGACATCAAAACTGGATAGAAGATATAGTGCCTTAGTTGAGGTATGTGATGCATCAAATCAGTATGTAAGAATGCTTGTATGATATGAGATGAACAAAACATATACATGGTGGTGGCCCATCCAGGTATATAAGTAAAAAGATTGGTGTTCGTTTGGATGGATGTGGATTTCAAATCAAGGGATTTGAGGTTAAATTTTATAAAATCTTATTAGTCGCTGTAGAGAAGGTAAGTTGATATAGAAAAGATGTATTTCAGTAAGATCTTTGAGCTAGGAGGAGACCCCTTAGTATGATTTCAAATATCTACTGTAATAAAGCTTTATAATCCTCATTGTAAAGCTTTTTAATCCAATTTTGAAATTCTTAGATGAATTATCTAACTTGAATTTGAGTTATTCTTCTTGAATAATTAGGGCTTGTTTGGGAATTGGATTTTTTAGTGTCTTTTTGGCTGAAATGTTTGGTTCCTAAACATAATGCCAAATCTATGCATTTCAAATGGAATTTTAGTTTTTGTTGAAGCATTTTCAGTCTATCCAACTTGTTTTACTACATATAACAAATTTTATTCCTGATATAATATATGCCATGAACAATAACCCCTTGTTCTAGGGCTTTATTTCTTGAACTTCTTTGACTATCATGCCATCTAATTGCTAAATTCTCTATCTTTTTAGGCTGGCAATAAATATATATAATATATAATATATATAAGCTTGAATTAATTATATTGTAAATGATTTTTTTTTTTTGGTTTTTTTTTTGCAGGTGCAACCCTTTTGAGTACGTGATGATATCTTCGCATATCGATATTTAGAGTTTACAATCTTATTTATTTATTTATTTTTTGAAAAAAATATTAAATGTTTTACATTTTCTGTAAGCTTGAAAATAATTATGTTGTAAATGATGATTTTTTTTCTTTTTTGTTTCTTTTTGCAGATGCAAACCTTTTGAGTACATGATATCTTCGCATATCGATATGGGAGCTTACTATATCAAAACAAGCTACATTATATCTGTTTTTATTTTTTTATTTCTATTGTCGATACTAAAAATTTGAGTTCTTGAATTTAAAAAATTATTAGTATTGTTAGAGGTTATTTTATATATTTTTGTAAATAATATTTGATTGACAATTGTTATAAGGTACATATATTATTCTTGGTATATGATTTTTTGAATGTGGATGTGGATGTGGATGTATTTTTAAAAATATTAATAATTTGTATAGGAAATATTTAATAAAATATGATTTTATAAAAAATAATTTTATTGCGACAATAATAAACCGTCGCTAATGTAATTCTCATTTCCTTATATTTTATTAGCGACGGGTTAACCTATCGCATATACATATTAGTTCTAATCTTTTGCGACGGTTTCAACTGTTGCAAATAAATCTTGTGCGACGGTTTAATCTGTTGCCAATATGGTATTAACTTAATACTATTTTTTTGGCGACGTTTTAGACTGTCGCTAATAATACTTTTTGCGACGGCAAATACCATCGCTAAAAAAGGTTTTTTGCGATGGCAATCAACATCGTCACTAAAAATGTCATTTTTTCCCCTTTTTTTGTGTCAGGTGAAACCGTCGCAAAAACTATTGATTAGCCGTCGCTACAAGAATGCGACGGTTTGTAACCGTCGCAAATACTTTTTGTCACGCCCCTTTCCGCCACCCCCCATTTTCCGTCGCTGCTCCGTCGCAAAAAGTCTTTTGCGACGATATATGGACCTTTTGCGACGTTTGCAACCGTCGCAAAAAGTCCGATTTTTAGTAGTGAAAGATCGATTATTTATTTCTCATTTTGGGTTATTCATTGTTTTTAGTTGATTATTTTTTTCATTATGAGCTATTTCTTGTGTTGATTGTTGAACTACTAGACATGTGTTTTTGGATCTTGGTTGTGTGGTTTGTTTTTTCATTATGGGTTATCTCTCGTGTTGATTATTGAGCTTGTAGATGTGGTGTTGGACTATTATTGTTCATTTTAAATAAAAATATAGGGGTAAAAAAATAATTTCATATTTTTTTCGTTAGGTCTGCTCTTCTCCATTAGTCAAAGGCAGATATCTATAACTATGCGATTAGTTTTTTACACCCAAGAAAAAGAAGATAAAAGAACACATTTTAACTTATTTCAAATAGATAAGATATTTTCTTTTATCTTATTTTAAATTTTCAAAATTTTCAACACAACGCAATTCAAGTCCGTGCTAAAAATTGGAGCTTTCCACAATTATACATATGACAGCTTTTCATTGAATTCATTACTCATAACACACATTATTCACCCATTGAACAACATCTTTTAACACATCAACTTCTGAATGAAGACTCTCTCAGAAGATACACAATTTAACTTGCAAAATAGTTGGCTTTGACACATTCTCAAAGGAACAAAAGTTTAATTATTAATAGTCAAAAGGGCCTCTTTTTAGGTAGCATGTAATGTGTTACCAATGTCAATCACAAATCGGTATCTAACATCGCCTTTCACTAGATGTTCCAGGGCAGTATTCACATAGTCCATTGAAATAACTTCTATGTCCGATGTAATGTTGTGCTTTGCTGCAAAATCAATCATTTCTTGAGTTTCCTTCAAACCTCCAGTGGCACTCCCAGTGACCAACTTCCTCCCTGTCATTTTCCATTTCTTATCAACAATATTTTTACTTGAAACAAATGTATACATACACGACGGTAATAAATAATTATTTATATTGATTGTAATTCTGTCAAATAAATCTAAAATGCCTTGGATCTTTTTTCTTTAATCCATTGAAAGAAGAAGTAATATTTGCTTACCCATAATCAAAGGGAAGACTGGTAGCTCAAGTGGCTTTTCTGGTGCACCAACCATAATGAGCTTTCCGTGTGATTTTAAGAGGTTGAGTAATGGTAGGAGAGGATGAACTGCAGATACTGTATCAATGATACCATCGATTGTGCCAATTGCAGCCTAAACACATTCGAAATTCCAAAATGAGAAATTTTACTACATACTTAAAGAGGGAAAAAAAGGGGACTAATTATACTAATAGTCCACCAAGTACACACTAGTTGCACTTTAATTTTGTCAATTTCATCCGCAAACTACAAAAAAAGAGTTACCTCCATCTGGTCAACATCACGGCTGACCAAGAATGAGTCAGCTCAAACTACAAAAAAAGAGTTACCTCCATCTGGTCAACATCACGGCTGACCAAGAATGAGTCAGCTCCAAGATGTTCAATGGCTTCCTTCTCCTTGCTAGGAGAGGTACTAATAACTGTAACTTTAACCCCAAAAGCCTTTGCAAATTTGACAGCCATGTGACCAAGACCACCTAGTCCAACCACACCCACATGCATACCAGGTTTGTCTAGTCCAAAGTACTTCAATGGGCTATAGACTGTGATCCCAGCACACAGGAGAGGAGCACCAGCATCAAGAGGAAGGTTGTCGGGAAAGTGAATCACAAAGTGCTCGTTACAAACCATGATGTCCGAATAGCCCCCATAGTTGGTGGTTCCATCATAGTAAGTGGTGCTATAGGTAAGAATTTGTTTAGTACAGTAGCTTTCGCGGTCGTTGGCACAATCGTCACACGAATGGCATGATCCAATTAAGCATCCCACACCGGCTTTTTCGCCGACTTTGACCTTCTGCACCTTGCTGCCAACCTTTGTCACTATGCCTACAATCTCATGGCTGCAATGTGGAATTCAATGTAATTGATATTAGTTTGAATACTGTATTTCAACTACTAGTGTGAGAAATTGAAATATTATCTAGTTTTAGGTTCTATAAAAAAAATAAAAAAGGCTAGTTTTTGACCGTTTGGTTTCAGCCCATTTAATTGACAATTGAGGGGAGAAAAACTTGTTAAACAAAATTTACCCGATTTGGTAAGGGAAAATTAGTAAAACACCACTCTTCAACTTTAGATAGTAGAAGAGATCCAATATGTTTTTTTTTTTTTTTTTTTATTATAACTAAGGTCTTTCGATAAAATTTCTCTGTGATCATATTAGAGAAATTCAAAGTATCAAAGAAATTTCTCTGAAAAACTAAAAATTTTATGTGTCGAATTTTTTTTGTGAAAATGTTGAGTGACTCCAACTATTATGAAAATATTATATGTCCTTTATCTTATAAAATTTTAATATTATAAAAAAATTCCCTATTTGGTAACTAGTAAAACCAAAAAAAAAAAAAAAAAAAACCGTCTTTAGTGGTTTATTTTAAGATTTTTCAAGTAAAAAACATTCAAAAAAAAGTTCATTAAAGAAAAAAATTCGCAACCCCATTTAAATTTTTTGAATAACAAATAAATAATTTTTTTAACATTTGTCAAGCCCAACAACTTTATCATAAAAATTTAAAAATAAAAATAAAAATAAAAACTACTAAAAAAGTATTTGTCTCTTCATCTCTTTGGAAACTCTCCTTGCGGTGGGTTGATGTGTGCTCTGGGTGAAGGGTGAAACCTGTGTTGAGTGGAATTTACAAACAGAGATAATAGAAGAAAGTGAAATTAAATATATCAGCAAGGAAAGTCAACAAAATAATGCAGATAATAAAAGAAGAATAGTTGCATAGAAATAAATATATATAATTCAAAAAAATACATAGAAAGTGCACTGTATAATTAAGATGTTGGAAAATGTATCTTGCATCGATTTTCTAGAAGTCATTTTTTTTGAACTGCTTTTCTAAAAGTTGGATGATATATATATCTCCAACATCATGCATTGTGTATTTGTATGTGCGTGACAGAGAGAGAGAGGAGAGGGTGCAATTAAACATACCCGGGGACAAGAGGATATATAGACATGCCCCATTCATCCTAGAGGAAGTGAAGGTCGGAGTGACAAATTCCACAATACAGCACTTTCAATGTCACATCATATTCTTCATTTTCCCTGAAATATCAATTCCCGTGGCACATAAATATATAAGAGGAATTATAAATTAACAAGAAGATTATAAAATAATTATAAATTTATAAAAGTGTGAGTAGAGCCTATATTATGGTACAAATAATATCACATTTCATTTGATTCAAAGCATAAAATCACTTACATTCCATTTTTTTGTATTTAATTTTTTCCCCACTAATTCACAGTTCTCCTTTAAATATAGGGATTAATATTTCAAAACATTTTATAACTAACCGAAACGAAAAGCAAAAAAGAAAAAACATGAAAATCTTTGCATGACTAGTAGAATTTTGGGTGCGGATGCATGTCATAGTTTTAAATAACAGTATTATTAGTTTGAGCGATATATTATCATATCGATAAATAACAGTATTCAAAATATAAAATTTTAATACGTAATGACTGACTGATAATTAGATACCTTCGAGAGAATTTGAAGGGAGAGAGGACTCCAGATGCATCTCTGGCTGCCCATCCGAAAGCCTTCACTGGGTGTTCTTCCTCTGGTGTTTTTCCCATTTTTTGTTTTTTTGTTTTCAAAAACTATAAAGTAAAAATACACAAAGCACAGAGAGAGAGAGGAAAATGTTTTTGAGGAGTGATAGTTGGATGATGGGGTTTATATAGGCAGTAGTGAAGGATCCAGATCCTCTGAGGTTGGGGTTTAGTGACGTAATTGATGAGCACTAAGAGCATCTCCAATGGTGAATCAGATTTTTCACCAAATCTGAGTCAAAAATGACCCATTTCACCAACTTTGATACCACTCACTCCAACGGTGCATCAAATCCCGTATCAAATCCCGTGGGTCAACCGGTTGGTCGACTGGTGGGTCGACCGGTTGGTCGACCGGTAAACGTAAATATTTTTTCAAATGATGTAAAATGATGAAAACCCACCAATTGTTTCAAATGATGAAACCCACCAATTGTTAAACAATTGTTTCTCACCAATTGTTTCTTTAAACAATTGTTTCTTTAAACAATTTATCTCACCAATCAAATAATTCATCTTTTTCTTCAAACAATTGTTTCTGTAAACAATTCATCCATGATGAAACCCACAAATTGTTAAACAATTGTTTCTCACCAATTGTTTCTTCCACCAATTGTTTCTTTAAACAATTCATCTCTTTCTTCAAACAATTGTTTTTGTAAACAATTCATCTCAGCAACCATATTTGCAGCTTTGGGTCGACCGGTTGGTTGACCGGCCGGTCGACCGGCAAGGCAAAATAATTTTATTTATTTATTTTTTTTTATACCTGTTTGAACCTTTTTTGACCGGTTTGAACCTACCAACTTTAAAGGAAACCGGTCGACCGGTTGGTCAACCGGCCGGGCAACCGGTTGGTTGACCGGTGTACCTCTTTCAACGGTCAGTAATAGTGATTTGGTAAAATCTGTGTCTCGTTCTCAGTTTGATATTTTTTTTGCCGAAATCTCATTTTGGTATGACTTTGGTGCAACCGTTGGAGCATGAAAAAGTGGGTTTTTCATCAAAATTTAAATATGATACTGGGTTTGGTTCACCGTTGGAGATGGTCTAATAATATAATAGCAAATGTTGACTTCTATTTGTCTGCTGAAATTACTACTTTTCTCTCCATCCAACCAACAACCAGTGGCGGAGGGAACATGGGCACATGGGCCCAGGACGGGCACAAAAAATTTATGTTTTTAGTATAGATTAATAAATTATTTTTCACTTTTGGGAAGTGAGCTCTTTTCTTACAAAAAAGCAGTTTATAAGTAGTTTATAAGTAATTTTTTACCAAAAAGTTGATTATAACCATCTTCCCAAAATAGTCGAATTCCTTTTAAATTTGAATATATACTCATATTTTTAAAAATTTTTAAAATAGTTTTATAATTTGTACTATTTAAATGTTTATTTTATGAAAAAATCACTTTTATAATATTTGTAAAGTCTACCAATAAATGTTCATTTTCTATTCTTTTTTATAATGTTTGTTAATTTATTCTTATTGATATTTTTTTTCTTCTTCTAAGATGAATATATGTATAAATATATAAAAGATTATTGTTGCCCCTTTAAACTAAAATATTATCTCCGTCACTGCCAACAACACTTGCAATATCTAATTAGGATGGTGGACATCAATCAGTAAAATTCAACTATGTTTATGTTGATTTTTTAGTGAATTTTTTAAATATTTTTAAAAAATAAAAATTATATTTTAAATTTATTTAGTTTAGATATATTGCTCACCATAGCTAACTTTGGTAACCCCATTGACTCTTCCGTAACCACTCGAAAACCAATTGATGCTGCAGGAAAGGGAAACTCAAAAAGTAGAATAAATTAGGTTGATAGTCTTTATATTTTGGTTCTTATATTTTTGTTTTTGTAATTTTATTTTGTTTGTTTTTGTAAGTTGGGTTGGTCTTCCTATATTACCCTTATGGGAAGGATATGTAAATACTGTATCTTTTGGTCGTCACTCCTATGTTTATACAAGTTTTAAATTATTCTATCTCATGTATGTCATCACAGCTCATTGGACCATTTATATTTGGTTTGCTTCCTCAGCCCCTTATTATATGTTATTCTGTCAAAAGGCCTTTGGTAATTTAAGGATTATTGGCCGGTTGTGATGTTAAACCTACAGGGGCGGGTTTGGGTCGTGACAGAGAGAGAGAGAGAGAGAAAGATGATGTGTGGAAAAAAGGAAGAAGAACAAGAGGAATGTTCTCAAAGTATCCAAAACAACATACAAAACTACCAACAAGGCTCTGATCGAAGATTTCGGATCTTCGAATCTTAACTAACTCCCAATCGACGACGATGAAGCCCCTTTGGTGTTAATCACTTCGGATGATGATGTTCGGTGCATGATCGATGAGTTTGATAAGCTCGAATCGCTCCATAAGCCCTTATGGCTCTAGATTTTTCTTTATAATGAATGGGTATGTTTTTAGACATGAAAACTGTGTTGAAAATCAAACAAATCAAACAAAACAAACCCACAACCACAACCACAACCACTGTGTTGAACTTAACTTATGTGATTTCTTTCCATGGAGAGAGAGAGGAAGAGGTTGAGGAACTTGACAGTTTCATGGATCTAGAGCACTTGTTTACAAATTTCAAGTCTCTGGTTTCATGGATCAAAGGGCTTGTTAACAGATGCGATTCAAAGGGCCATCATTGTTCTCTCGTTGCGCCATCGTCGCTGGCACTGGAAGGGTCTCATGGCCGTTGCCGTTGTCTCTGATTTGAGAGCTAGGAGAGAAGAAAAAGAGGCTCAACAGCAAAACAAGAAGGAAGAAGAAGAAAAAAAAATAAAATTCAAAACGACGTCGTTTTGAACGGCCGCAAGAGCCACCATAGGAAACCACGACAGACAATTTGGACTCGTGTGTTAGGGGGTTGTGATGACGTGGGTGTGTGTTGGGGGGGGTTGTGGTTGGTGATGTCTGGGGGTAACTAGTTTTTTTTTTTTTTTTTTTTTTTTTTTCGTGTAGGTTCTGTTTATTCAGATGTGGGGAACTGGTGTGGTTTGTTTTTGTTTTTGTGTAGCAGGTGTTGCATGAAGGGTTTGTGTAGATGGTAAGGGGTTGTGTGGTGTGGGGGTAATTGGTGTGGGATGGTTAATGTTGTTGATGTGATGTTTCTGTTTTGTTACCAAACACGCTACATACAATACAGGGGTAAAAAAGTAACAAAATCCACACCCCAACAATGCACGGGATTTGCTGGTAAACATTACCATACAAATAGGACTGTTGAGAGTATTAAAAATAAAAAAAAGGGATCTCTTAATCCAAAACTCTCCCAAATGGGATTTCCTGATAATTTTCCCTTGCCTTTTAAGCTTCCATATCTTTTCTAAATATTTTTATTCTGTAACTGATTTGCATTTTTTTCCCACTTAATTGCAATTAAAGACAAAATTGATGGCCAAAATTTCTACAGACAAGGAAGCTACGGTTTTGGAGTGAAACATATCCATAATATACGTTGTTTGTTACCATTCATATAATCCTATGTGTGTGCGCGTCAATACTCAATTCCAAACCAAATCTCACAAAAGAAAAAAAAATAAATAAATAAAATCTTAGTAATTATAATAAGACCTAAAAAATTGCTGCACAAAACCAAGAACCCAAAAAGGGTTTATATTCTTATTATTGATCGAATAAGTGAAAACGCATTCACATATAAACCATACAAAAGACCCAATTTTCAATTCCACAATCAATCAAGTACATGTTCTTTGTAAATTACTTATTCACGCTTTGTGATTCCTATATTTGCTTCTTTCTCATGCTCTGCTCATTTTTGTTTGTTTGTTTTGGGTTTCTAGTCTTTTTTTGTTTTGTTATTCTTTGGGTTTATTTAGAGGTTTTAGTGTTTCAATATGTGTGTGTTTTGTGTGTGTTTGGGTGTATTTTGTGTTTGTGTTTGTGCTTGTGAGTGCTTTAATATTAGGGTTAATTACACTAAATTCCTCTTAACTATTAGCAAATATCATTTTGTTCCATGAACTCGTATATTTTGATCACTCAATTATAAAATTTGCACAGTTGTCATCCTTTGGAAGGATGGAAGTGATTCATTTTTATAATTAAATAATCAAATTATACTGATATTCGCTAATAGTTAAGAGAAACTTAGTATAATTAACACTTTATATTATGTATTTTTTCCCCTTCCTATAGTGTTAATTCCAAAGTTCTAAAAAATGATCATGGAAAACAAATCCGTATTGGTAAAAAATATAATGGTATTAAAATATCAAACAATATATATGTATATATAGAAAATGAGTGGGAATACTAACTAGTGCCACCACTAACGATGTGGCAGTGGGTCCCACCCACTACCACAATGTTGTTGTGTTTGTTTTTTTTTTTAAAAAAATAAAAAATAAAATGTGGATACCACATCATTAGTGGTTGCTTTAGAGCACCACTTTTAGTGGTCTCTAGCAATGTTATATATATATGCAAAAGGAATTTGATAACTATTAAATTGGCTGTATCAACCGTGAAGTAGCAATATCTATAATTTAAATCCATACAAATTGTGAATGAGTCAATATACATACATGTGATTTTCATTTTCATCAATACATTGGGGTGTATTGATATTGGAAGAGCAAAAATATAAAAGTATCTGCTCATATTTAAAACTATGTGTAACTCCAACCAAAAAGAAAAAATATAGTAATTTTTTTTGGGGGTCCTTGTAATGGGTTGTATTCTTTGGATGAAGAGGTTTATACAAACAAACAAACAAATGGCACCGCTTGTGATCAAAGACGGCAAATTGGGTGCTATTAATTTTCTTAGGTTGAGATTTATCCTGTATTAATAAAATTTTAATTTTTATGTTCAATAACTAGTGCTTTTCAATGTATTGTATTGATATAAATGTTCAAATTTCAATCATAGAAGCTATGATATTTGCAGCTCTTTTATGCTTTTTGGCCTTTTCGTTTTTCGTTTTGTGTTTTTGCTTTTGACATAAATTGGAAAATGGATCATAAATTTGTTATGATCATTCGAATTCTGCTTTAAATTTGTCATAATCTGTTATTTTTACATGACTTATGCTCAAAACCTTTGTCCCATCTTTTATAGCTTTCAACCATGTTATGTTTTGTTTTGTTTTCACATTTGCATAATTTGTATTTAAGATTGAAATTGTAAGTGTCATTTTTTTCTTTTTATTTTTCTTTTTTCTTCACAATCTTGTTAAATGAAATATTTGATGGACTGATCTTCTGTTATTTTATGGCCATTGAGTTGTTGACTAAAATTTATTACTTTCATTGAAGCATGTTCCTTTAGGATTTGTTAAACACTTGAAAGGCAAGACATCAGGTTTCTTGACTGGTCCAAGTGGGAATACTTGGCTAGTTAATTTTATTCAGAAAAAAGATGGTCTATTTTTTCACTAAGGATGGTTTGCATTTGCGAAAGATCACTTTGCAGAATACGGAGATTTCTTTGTTTTCAAATACAATGGTGATTTTGATTTCATTGTGATGGTGTTCGACAAAAGTGCATGTGAGAAAGAAGCTGCATTTCATGCAAAATGTACTCGAGACATTAGTAACTTTGTTAAAAACAAGGGAAAGAAGAGAGAAATTGCAATAAAATGCTTCTTCACATGAAGCTTTTGAAGGTGCGCCAAAGAGGAGGATGAACACTAGGTCAAAAGCTACAGACAAAAAGAATGGTAATAGCTTGAACTATATAGTTCTTTTTTTGAATCTTGTCAATTAGGAAAAATGAAGAATAAATTAAGGTGAATAATATAAAATCATGAGAAATAGTTTGAGCAAAAAGTGACAATTATAGACATCAATTTTATGTATTTATTTATTTGAAGCAGAGAACGGTGGACACCAATTGTCAATGTGGGAAGGAACTCATGAGAAAAAAGCTACTCACCGCCCTTTTTTTGTCAGCCGTATGACAAAGGGCAATGTTAAGCAAGTATTTATTTTGGTGAGTTTATTCTACTATTATTTATTTATTTATTTTTTGAGATTTATGGAGTATTGCTTTGCATTTTAATTTGTTTTGTTTTCTTAGATTGGATTATGGATCACCTTCCATTTATTGTATGTAGAGGTTAAGATGAATTCCATAAAAGGATTATAAAACTTGTCGAAACAGAACACTTGAAAGTTGAGCGCAAGAAAGTGGCGTAAAGGGAACATATGACGGTAATGAATTAAATAACATTTTAGAGTATATTCAAAATTTATAATCACTAACATGAATCCGTTGGAATAATTTAGTAGGTAGTAAAAAAATTGAGTTTCGCTCATAACAAACTGGCTTCGACTCATGAACAATCTTGACCTTGTTAAAGACATCAATTAATCTTGACTAGGGTTACTCTGGAAGAGCAGAGATTTATATTTGGATTTTGAGTGTACATGTGTGTTGCAGGACTGAATAGGCAACATACTTTCTCTATTTTTGGCCCCATTTTAGTCTCATGCATTGGGACTGCCCTTCATGTCAGCAAACATAAAGTTCAATGGGCCTTTTTGAACTTACATTGCTTTTGTTTATGAAAACATGAAAAACGAAAACCGAACAGTTGGTTTGTTCCATTTTTACTTCGTCCTACTGTTAAACTGCACTTAATTTATTAAGTGATTATTGCTGATGCAGTACATCCCGCCTCCATTTTTACTTCGTCCCACGAAAACAGGCAAATCGTTCTTCGTAATCAAGAAGGTAATCAATGGATCGTCAAGCTTATTCGTCAAGCCACTTGCGGTTCTTTTTGTGCGGGCTGGCCTGCCTTTGTTCGTGACAACCGTGTTAAAGAAGGAGACACATGCAGATTCGAACTAGTAAGCGAATTTGAAATCCTTGTCCACATTGCCAGAAAGAACAGAGAAAGTCAACAAGTGGTTGCATAAAGTGCTTAAAACAACACAATTCAGTCAGTAGTTTTTTGGTTCCACAAAGTGAAATTTTATGGTTTTGATTCTATATCTAGGCATCTTGAAAAGCACTTTTCGGTTTCTATTTATTTAAATTATATTTTATTTTTATTTTTTGGGTTTATGCCTCTTTTTGCAAGGTGGTGCATTTACTTTTGTACCTTAAGGATAATAATATGTTGGGTCTTTTTTAAGTGTTTAGTATTGTTGCACTGCCTTCAAATTTTAATTAATCATTTTTTTCTTCTTCTTATGTAATGTTTATTTTTGAAACAATCTGAAGATTTTAAGTTGTGATTGATTTACAATCTCCGGTGCTAGAAGACTGGAAATTAATCACAATTCACACATTTTATACCAAAACAAATTCCGAAAATCAATCAACAAAGATAGTTCAGTTAGGCAGTCATATAAAATTTTAACTGGGAGGTTAGGAGTTTCTTTTTATTAATTAAAGGTAAAGATCGATTATTTATTTCTCATTTTGGGTTATTCATTGTTTTTAGTTGATTATTTTTTTCATTATGAGCTATTTCTTGTGTTGATTGTTGAACTACTAGACATGTGTTTTTGGATCTTGGTTGTGTGGTTTGTTTTTTCATTATGGGTTATCTCTCGTGTTGATTATTGAGCTTGTAGATGTGGTGTTGGACTATTATTGTTCATTTTAAATAAAAATATAGGGGTAAAAAAATAATTTCATATTTTTTTCGTTAGGTTTGTTCTTCTCCATTAGTCAAAGGCAGATATCTATAACTATGTGATTAGTTTTTTACACCCAAGAAAAAGAAGATAAAAGAACACATTTTAACTTATTTCAAATAGATAAGATATTTTCTTTTATCTTATTTTAAATTTTCAACACAACGCAATTCAAGTCCGTGCTAAAAATTGGACCTTTCCACAATTATACGGATGACAGCTTTTCATTGAATTCATTACTCATAACACACATTATTCACCCATTGAACAACATCTTTTAACACATCAACTTCTGAATGAAGACTCTCAGAAGATACACAATTTGACTTGCAAAACAGTTGGCTTTGACACATCCTCAAAGGAACAAAAGTTTAATTATTATTAGCCAGAAGGGCCTCTTTTTAGGTAGCATGTAATGTGTTACCGATGTCAATCACAAATCGGTATCTAACATCGCCTTTCACTAAACGTTCCAGGGCAGTATTCACATAGTCCATTGGAATAACTTCTATGTCCGATGTAATGTTGTGCTTTGCTGCAAAATCAATCATTTCTTGAGTTTCCTTCAAACCTCCAGTGGCACTCCCAGCTACCAACTTCCTCCCTGTCATTTTCCATTTCTTATCAACAATATTTTTACTTGAAACAAATGTATACATACACGACGATAATAAATAATTATTTATATTGATTATAATTCTGTCAAATAAATCTAAAATGCCTTGGATCTTTTTTCTTTAATCCATTGAAAGAAGAAGTAATTTTTGCTTACCCATAATCAAAGGGAAGACTGGTAGCTCAAGTGGCTTTTCTGGTGCGCCAACCATAATGAGCTTTCCGTGTGATTTTAAGAGGTTGAGTAATGGTAGGAGAGGATGAACTGCAGATACTGTATCAATGATACCATCGATTGTGCCAATTGCAGCCTAAACACATTCGAAATTCCAAATGAGAAATTTTACTACATACTAAAAGAGGGAAAAAAGGGGACTAATTATACTAATAGTCCACCAAGTACGCACTTGTTGCACTTTAATTTTGTCAATTTCATCCGCAAACTACAAAAAAAGAGTTACCTCCATCTGGTCAACATCACGGCTGACCAAGAATGAGTCAGCTCCAAGATGTTCAATGGCTTCCTTCTCCTTGCTAGGAGAGGTACTAATAACTGTAACTTTAACCCCAAAAGCCTTTGCAAATTTGACAGCCATGTGACCAAGACCACCTAGTCCAACCACACCCACATGCATACCAGGTTTGTCTAGTCCAAAGTACTTCAATGGGCTATAGACTGTGATCCCAGCACACAGGAGAGGAGCACCAGCATCAAGAGGAAGGTTGTCGGGAAAGTGAATCACAAAGTGCTCGTTACAAACCATGATGTCCGAATAGCCCCCATAGTTGGTGGTTCCATCATAGTAAGTGGTGCTATAGGTAAGAATTTGTTTAGTACAGTAGCTTTCGCGGTCGTTGGCACAATCGTCACACGAATGGCATGATCCAATCAAGCATCCCACACCGGCTTTTTCGCCGACTTTGACCTTCTGCACCTTGCTGCCAACCTTTGTCACTATGCCTACAATCTCATGGCTGCAATGTGGAATTCAATGTAATTGATATTAGTTTGAATACTGTATTTCAACTACTAGTGTGAGAAATTGAAATAATATCTATTTTTAGGTTCTATAAAAAAAAAAATAAAAAAGGCTAGTTTTTGACCGTTTGGTTTCAGCCCATTTAATTGACAATTGAGGGGAGAAAAACTTGTTAAACAAAATTTACCCGATTTGGTAAGGGAAAATTAGTAAAACACCACTCTTCAACTTTAGATAGTAGAAGAGATCCAATATGTTTTTTTTTTTTTAATTATAGCTAAGGTCCTTCGATAAAATTTTTCTGTGATCATATTAGAGAAATTCAAAGTATCAAAGAAATTTCTCTGAAAAATTAAAAATTTTATGTGTCAAATTTTTCTTGTGAAAATGTTGAGAGACTCCAACTATTATGAAAATATTATATGTCCTTTATCTTATAAAATTTCAATATTATAAAAAAAATTCCCCATTTGGTAACTGGTAAAACCAAAAAAAAAAAAAAAAACCCGTCTTTAGTGATTTATTTTAAGATTTTTCAAGTAAAAAACATTCAAAAAAAGTTCATTAAAGAAAAAAATTCGCAACCCCATTTAAATTTTTTGAATAACAAATAAATAATTTTTTTAACATTTGTCAAGCCCAACAACTTTATCATAAAAATTTAAAAATAAAAATAAAAATAAAAACTACTAAAAAAGTATTTGTCTCTCCATCTCTTTGGAAACTCTCCTTGCGATGGGTTGATGTGTGCTCTGGGTGAAGGGTGAAACTTGTGTTGAGTGGAATTTACAAACAGAGATAATAGAAGAAAGTGAAATTAAATATATCAGCAAGGAAAGTCAACAAAATAATGCAGATAATAAAAGAAGAAAAAAAAAAAAAAAAACTACTAGTTCCATAGAAATAAATATATATAATTCAAAAAAATACATAGAAAGTGCAGTGTATAATATAATTAAGATGTTGGAAAATGTATATTGCATCGATTTTCTAGAAGTTATTTTTTTTGAACTGCTTTTCTAAAAGTTGGATGATATATATATCTCCAACATCATGCATTGTGTATTTGTATGTGCGTGACAGAGAGAGAGAGGAGAGGGTGCAATTAAACATACCCGGGGACAAGAGGATATATAGACATGCCCCATTCATCCTTGAGGAAGTGAAGGTCGGAGTGACAAATTCCACAATACAGCACTTTCAATGTCACATCATATTCTTCATTTTCCCTGAAATATCAATTCCAGTGGCACATAAATATATAAGAGGAATTATAAATTAACAAGAAGATTATAAAATAATTATAAATTTATAAAAGTGTGAGTAGAGCCTATATTACGGTACAAATAATATCACATTTCATTTGATCCACCACTAATTCACAGTTCTCCTTTAAATATAGGGATTAATATTTCAAAACATTTTATAAATAACAGAAACGAAAAGGAAAAAAGAAAAAACATGAAAATCTTTGCATGACTAGTAGAATTTTGGGTGCGGATGCATGTCATAGTTTTAAATAACAGTATTATTAGTTTGAGCCATATATTATCATACCAATAAATAACAGCATTCGAAATATAAAATTTTAATACGTAATGACTGATAGTTAGATACCTTCGAGAGAATTTGAACGGGGAGAGGACTCCAGATGCATCTCTGGCTGCCCATCCGAAAGCCTTCACTGGGTGTTCTTCCTCTGGTGTTTTTCCCATTTTTTGTTTTTTTGTTTTCAAAAGCTATAAAGTAAAAATACACAAAGCAGAGAGAGAGAGAGGAAAATGTTTTTGAGGAGTGATAGTTGGATGATGGGGTTTATATAGGCAGTAGTGAAGGATTCAGATCCTCTGAGGTTGGGGTTTAGTGACGTAATTGATGAGCACTAATAATATAATAGCAAATGTTGACTTCTACTTGTCTGCTGAAATTACTACTTTTCTCTCCATCCAACCAACAACCAGTCGCGGAGGGAACATGGGCACATGGGCCCAGGACGGGCACAAAAAATTTATGTTTTTAGTTAGGGCTGCAAATGAATAGAGCTGTTCATGAACAAGCTCGAGCTCGGCTCGGTAAGAGCTCGTTCGAACTCGGTTCGTTAATTTTTTCGGCCGTTCGAGCTCGAGCTCGAGCTCGTTAAATTTTTAATAAACAAGCCCAAACAGTCTAAAGCTCGGCTCGTAAGCTCGGCTCGTTAGCTGGCTCGTTTAATATTTATTATTTATATATTAAATGATATAAAATTATGTATAAAAAATAAGAGAAATATGCTATTTATATATTTAAAAAATATAAATGTAAATAATACTTAACTATAGATAGTATATTTATATAATAGTGGTAGTAGATATTATTATTTTAGTAAAATATGAACTTTTTTTTTAGTATGTTTATATATATAATTGTATAATCAAAGTTTTAATTGTAACTTTAGTCTCACATGCAAGTATGAATTTATAAATTTTTTGGCTCGTTAACGTTCGTGAACAGGCTCGAGCTCGAGTCGAGCCTAAGCCAACTCGGCTCGAGCTCGGTTCGTTAATTTTTTCTTCAGCTCGAGCTCGAGCTCGATCTCGTTAAAATCTTAATAAACAAGCCCAAACACACTAAAGCTCGGCTCGGCTCGTTTGCAGCCCTATTTTTAGTATAGGTTAATAAATTATTTTTCACTTTTGGAAAGTGGGTTATAATCTACTTTTCAGATTCAACAATGTTAGGTAGTTTAAAATTTTGTGATTCAAATGGCTCAAATCACTCAAAACGACGTCGTTTTGAGTGTAAAACGATGTAAAACGACGTCGTTTTGACAGATTTGAGCCATTTGAACCACAAAATTTTGGGCTACCAAACATTTTCCTTCCAAATTATAACCCACTTCCTCTCTCATAAAAAAACTACTTATAAACAGTTTATAAGCAGCTTTTTATCAAAAAACTGATTATAACCATCTTCCCAAAATAGTCAAATTCCTTTTAAATTTGAATATATACTCATATTTTAAAAAAATTTTAAAATAGTTTTATAATTTGTACTATTTAAATGTTTATTTTATGACAAAATCACTTTTATAATATTTGTAAGCTCTACCAATAAATGTTCGTTTTCTATTATTTTTTATAATGTTTGTTAATTTATTTTTATTGATATTTTTTTTCTTCTTCTAAGATGAATATATGTTCAAATATATAAAAGATTATTGTTGCCCCTTTAAACTAAAATATTATCTCTGCCAACAACACTTGCAATATCTAATTAGGATGGTGGACATCAATCAGTAAAATTCAACTATGTTTATGTTGATTTTTTAGTGAATTTTTTAAATATTTTTAAAAAAATAAAAATTATATTTTAAATTTATTTAGTTTAGATATATTGCCCACCATAGCTAACTTTGGTAACCCATTGACTCTTCCGTAACCACTCGAAAACCAATTGATGCTGCCGGAAAGGGAAACTCAAAAAGTAGAATAAATTAGGTTGGTAGTCTTTATATTTTGGTTCTTATATTTTTGTTTTTGTAATTTTATTTTGTTTGATTTTGATCTTGAATTTTAGACTTTGTCTTAATTTTGTCTAATTTATTACAATTGTTAGTATTTTTTAATAAAAAATATACATATAAGTGACATGTGTTATGTTTTTAAGAACAAAATTATAAACTTATTAATCTCAACCAACTCAGTGATTATTTTTTGTTAATAGCATTTAGTATGTTATTTAAACTAACCAAGTAGTATGTTATTTTTTGTGTGATTGATAGGACTTTAAACCAACCAAGTAGTATGTTATTTAAGTTTGATTTAAAAACTTAACAAATTTTAAAACTTGTTCAAATTTAATTTGTTTACATAATGAATCAATCTTAAACGAATTTTAATGAGATGAACATGAATCGAGCTTAACTAGCTTGATTGTTTTTATAGTACACATAAGTTTATCAAGCTAAATAGTAAGTTTTTTAAATTTGATTTGAAAAGTTAGTGAGCTTAAAATTGTTTTGGAATTTGGTTTATTTATATACTAATAAATTGATCTCAAACAAATTTTTAATAGCAAAATACAAGTCAAGTCGAATGTCTAAGTTTTTTTAACAACTTGATAATTGAAAATCTGTCTCAAGGATTTTTATTTTTATTTTTATTTTATTTATTTATTTTTTCCTCTCAAACATAGCTTAAAATGTAAGCATAAATTTCAGAACATAAACCTTACACTTCGGATCATTGGCCCTGTTTGGTAGAGCTGTGGGAAAGTGCTTATAGTTTATGCCTAAATAGCTTCTAGTTTATAACTTTCAGCTTAAGCTGATTTCCAGCTTATTCTTAAAGCATCTCCTGCCCCACTCAAAGAATAAGCTGATTTCTGCCTTCCAAAAAGCTATAAGCTAAACCAAACACATCAAAATAGCTTAAATTAAGATGAAAGTTGAAATAAGCTGTAATTAAGCTCTGCCAAACAAGCACAATTACCATGTGTATCATCAAGAAATCAAGACAAAATGACATACCCGAATCCATTGATGAACGGTTAAACGGAAGCGTGATTATCAATAAACTCTTTGTTATTGATTATGTTATTGCCTTCTAATCCTTTCCCCTTTGGTGCCTTATGTTTCTCCTTGAGAGGATTTAGAAAAATGGCAGTGTTCTTTTCCACTTGGGAAGGAATAGGGACCATAACATTTTAAAGGTTGTAATTGGTTTTCAAAACTGAAAGGCTGTGGAAGTTCAAAAGGAATGAAAACCAACTTTAACCAATATGTTTTAATTTCTATTTCTGCCCGTCATAGAAATAGAAATTATTCAACTAGTATCTACACATTAGGTCCATAACACATATACCCTTAAGCCTATTAACTAAATTGAATCACTTAAATTGTAGGCTTCTTATAAATGATAACACCACATTTAATTATGTGGTCCCATTGAGACATTATCTAACAATCTCCCACTGGACCACATATGTATCCTGAAAAATGTGCTTAACTTTAGTGAGCTCAGAAATTTGTTATCATAACTTGAAGGGATCCAAATAATCTTGTCCATTAACTATATTAATATAGGATCAAAGCGGTCTTCGTTACATCAATCGTAACTCGACCCACCAATGGTCACGTATACTAATACAGCTAAATGACAGAGATCAATCATGGATGCGTAGCATGGAAATTACATGTGATGTGATCCATACATGCCTATTTCCAACTGGTCCTACTTAACTTTATTGAGATCAATACTTCACAATATGTAACAGAGCGTAATAAACTGAATATTTCATTTCTGCAGAAATTAATCTAATTACATAGATAAAACTCAAGGCTGACATAAAGCAGTAATATAAATACAAACTTCCACTAAACCAGAATGTTCTCAAATAGAACAACACCCATCTGAGCAGTGTGCTCATGAAAGACCTTGGGTGGTAGTCCCTTCGTAAGTGGATCCGCTATCATGGAGTTTGTCCCAATGTGCTCTATGGAAATCTGTCCACTCTGCACTCTTTCTTTTACAACTAGGAACTTGATATCAATATGCTTTGATTTTGTCGAGCTCCTGTTGTTATTGGAATATAAAACTGCAGACTTATTGTCACAATATAACTTAAGTGGTCTTTCAGTGCCTTCCAAAATACGCAACCTAGTGACAAAATTCCGCAGCCATATCCCTTGGTTTGATGCCTCATAACATGTTACAAACTCTGCGGCCATGGTGGATGAAGCTATGAGCGTCTGCTTTGCAGACCTCCAAGAAATTGCTCCGCCAGCTAACAGATAAATATAGCCTGATGTGGATTTCCTACTGTCTTGGCATCCAGCAAAATCGGAGTCGGAATATCCAATGACCTCTAACTTATCCGATCTCCTATATGTGAGCATATTTTCCTTTGTTCTCTGTAAATATCGCATAACACGCTTGATTGCTTTCCAATGATCCATGCCAGGATTACTTAAATATCTGCCTAACATGCCAACTATAAACGCAATATCCGGACGCGTACATACTTGAGCATACATTAGACTCCCTACAGCCGAGGCATAAGGAATCTTTTGCATTTCTTGAATTTCAAGACTGTTCTTCGGGCGTTGGCTGAGACTAAACTTGTCTCCCTTAGCAACCGGGGTTTCACCTGATTTACAATTTTGCATGCCAAATCTAATGAGTACTTTTTCGATATAGCTCCTTTGTGATAATCCCAGAATACCCCGAGAACGATCTCGGTGTATTTCGATTCCTAATACAAAGGAAGTATCACCAAGATCTTTCATTTCAAAATTCTTAGATAGAAATCTCTTGGTGTCATGCAATAAGTTTATATCGTTTGTGGCAAGCAATATGTCGTCAACATATAAAACCAAAAATATGTGTTTACTCCCACTGAACTTGTGATACACACATTCATCAACAACGTTAGTTTCAAAACCATACGAAGTGAGAACTTGATGAAATTTGAAGTACCACTGACGAAAAGCTTGTTTGAGTCCATAGATGGATTTAGTCAATTTGCAAACCATATTCTTTGGGTCTCCTGACACAAAGTTTTCTGGCTGTACCATATAAATTGTTTCTTTAATGTCACTATTAAGAAAAGCTATTTTGACATCCATCTGATGCAACTCAAGATCAAAATATGCAACAAGCGCCATAATTGTCCTAAAAGAATCTTTCGAAGAAACTGGAGAGAAAGTTTCTTTAAAGTCAATTCCTTCTTTTTGAGTAAAGCCTTTGGCTACAAGACGTGCCTTATACCTCTCCACATTACCATTTGAATCCCTTTTGGTTTTAAATATCCATTTACAACCAACGGGCTTCGCACCAACTGGTAATGAGACAAGTTCCCAAACTTTATTGTCTTGCATAGACTTATATTCTTCATTCATGGCTTCTATCCACTTATGAGAGTTGGAACTTTCCATGGCTTGACGAAAGTTGATTGGATCATCTTTCGACATTCCATTTTCTACCTCATGTTCCTGGAGATATACAATATAATCATCTGAAAATGCAAATCTCCTTTCTCTTGTGGATCGCCTTAATGGCACAGATTCTTGAGGTTGAGGTTGTAGAGTTTGTTCCTCAGGAACAATTACGCTCACATTAAGTTACCAAACAGATAATCTCTAAATAAATTAATTTAATGACAACATCTCAAGATACCTAGCACAACATTAATACTAAGCCTTTGGGTAGTGATATTAACTGTAAGTGGTATTCTTGTTGTAATGATCAAACATTGACAATAAGTTATGTCAAATAACAAATCTATCTTTTGATGGATTTATTATTCACATTAGGTTTCCTTTACAATTGGCACATGTTTATTACCACAAAATGTGTGTGTAATTCTGCCAAGTATTAATCATGTCTTTGGACCGATAAATACCCGCATGAGATACACAGACATGAACATCAAAACATTCCATATAAAACAATCTAGACAAGAGAGATCACTTTTGTGACATCTTGAATGAACTTATATTGAGAATGGTAGAAAAGTAAATTTCTGTAGACGTTGTATGAAATTACTTTAAATGACCCCGTATATGTTATATAATCTGCAGCAATCCCAATTATATACATACATATAGAAATAAAATTGACGGGTCCAAAAACAAATAGTTTTTTTTTTTTTTTGTGATGTTCAAAATCAAACCGATCAAATCGCAAGATATATCTACATATATATAAATACATGATGTTCATCCATTTGAGAGAAAGAAAAAAAAAAACAGCCCACCGAATCATTTTACAATTCCAGAAAACAGATTGCCATTTTCATAGAACAAAACAGGAAAAAACAGAATTTACATCCATAAGAAAATTCAGAATCTGATTCCAGGAAACTAAATAGAATGAATAAAGCATATCAATTCTGATAAGACACATGATATGCTAGCTCTGATACCAATTGTAAGCATAAATTTCAGAACATAAATCTTACACTTCGGATCATTTACCATGTGTATCATCAAGAAATCAAGACAAAATGACATACCCGAATCCATTGATGAACGGTTAAACGGAAGCGTGATTATCAATAAACTCTTTGTTATTGATTATGTTATTGCCTTCTAATCCTTTCCCCTTTGGTGCCTTATGTTTCTCCTTGAGAGGATTTAGAAAAATGGCAGTGTTCTTTTCCACTTGGGAAGGAATAGGGACCATAACATTTTAAAGGTTGTAATTGGTTTTCAAAACTGAAAGGTTGTGGAAGTTCAAAAGGAATGAAAACCAACTTTAACCAATATGTTTTAATTTCTATTTCTGCCCGTCATAGAAATAGAAATTATTCAACTAGTATCTACACATTAGGTCCATAACACATATACCCTTAAGCCTATTAACTAAGTTGAATCACTTAAATTGTAGGCTTCTTATAAATGATAACACCACATTTAATTATGTGGTCCCATTGAGACATTATCTAACATAAAAAACACATCTTTGGTACCTCTAGTCTATCTTGTTCAGTCTTTGTTTGGTTACAAAGGTCCAAAGTTTGTAAGTCTGTTTAATTTGCCCGAAAATGTAACTTTATTATACTGCCACAAATAAAAGTTTTAGACATTAATTCTGTTTGATTTAATTTTTAAAATAAATTTTGAATTTTGAGTTATGTTTTGAAAAATAAATTTTTAAATATAAGTTTTGAAAAGAGAAAACTTATTTGGCTAGAAGTTTCGAAAAGAGTTTTGAGTTTTAAATTGTATTTTGAAATTGTTTTAGGTTTACTTTTTTTTAAATATTTAAAAATTTACATAATTTTATTTTTTTAGGGTAAATATTTTTTATGGTAAATATAAATTTTTTTTCATGTGCACTGTATTTACTACATTTGTATTTTTTTAAATTTTTTTAAATATTTTATTTTTTTTAAATTTAAATTTTTTTGAAATTTTTTGGATCGCCCATATACATTTAAATCATAACAAATTAATACTTATAAAATAACAAAATATTTTTTTCAAAAAATAAAAAAATAAAAAAATGTTTTTAAAGAAATAAAAAAATATATATATTTTTAAAAATAGAGTTTTGAAAAGAGTTTGGTTATGAGTTTTGAAAATTTTGTTTGGTTATAAGTTTTGAAATTTTTTGATCCAAGTCATTATTGGAAAACTTAACCAAACGCTACCCAAGTTTTTTTTGTTTCTAAGGCTACGTTTGTTTTGACGTAATATCTTTTATATAATTTTTTTTTTTTGTAAATTGATTTTACATATAATTTTTTTTTCGGCGTTTGGTTGATACTTGAAACAAAAATATTTTATTGCCTAAAAGAAAAAATTTTGATTCAATAAAGTGTCATTTATGACTTTTTAATGAGCTGAAATATTTATTTAAAAATGCTAAATGTGTCGAAAATGTGTGAGAGTCAACTTTGTAAAAATTGACTTACGGAATTTATTTTTGAAAAAATAATGCAAAAATATTTTTCTTAAAAAATGTTTTACTTGCTTTTTGTTCAACTAAATAACAAAAAATGAGTAAAATATTTTTCACAAAAATATTTTATGTCAAAACTAACAGAGAACCTAAAGTATAAATTTTGTTAAAAAAATATTTATGGACTAATTTTAATTGTCATGACTATAGTTACTAAAAGGTTGTTTCGAAAAGTTAAAAATGAGATTTTTAAGGACCAAATTTTGAAAATGTTGCTAACAAAAACACTTTTATGGATAAAATAATTTGGTCCCAAAAAGTTTTTTATTTGAAACAACTTTTAATCCCAAAAGGTTAGTAATTTATCACTAAATGTCTAATTTGTTACTAAAAATAAAATAATAATACTTTTGACAATAAAAATATTTTATCCCTAAGAAATAATTTTATTCTTAAATTTGTCTCTAAATCCTTAATTTCTTGAAACTATAATATATGTATATATATAAGAAATGTGAACAGAATTGTTAAAATATCAGTTAACGCTTCATATGTTAACATTCTCTCCACCAACACTATAAAGATAATATGATAATTTTTATTAATAAACAAAAATTTAAGAGACTTGCAAATTTTTTTTCAAAATAAAAAAGTAATATTTTTTATTTTAGCAATTAGCAAACACATCAAAAAAAAAAGAAAAAAAGAAAATCTAAAAAATGAAAAGCAAAAAAGCTACTTAAAAACAGTAACAGTCAAACTCTACCTCCATTAATTCATTTTAGTAATTGAAGATATTAGCAGAATTAGCATTGGCTTGACATGATGAGTTGGGGCTAAAATCGATATAAAAAAGATAAAATAAAATTTTTAATCTCAGGCTAAAAAATATTACATCTAAATCATAATTATTTCATTTTTTCTTTTACAAAAGTAAAAAAAATCAAAAAGTTCATCCCAAATAAGTCTTTTTAATCTTAGACTAAAATAGTTAAAAAATTAAAAAGTCAACCCAAGTCCTAAAAGAAGCCTTTAAGTACGTGATTCCTTTCTGTATGAGAGGGTTCAAGAAAGTAGTTGGAAAATTCAAAGATCTTCGAAGATCCTTGAAGAATAACTTTGAAGTCTCTAGAAGATGATGAGAGGCATAGATTTTTCAATAGTCTCAACTTAAGAACACAAGAGTAAAGGAAATGATGGAGATAAGAGATTGGGTGAAGAAGAAGGCAAAGTGGCTACAGAGAGAATAATGGCAAGACTCTCCCATGAATCTCCCACTTTCACTCTCAAGGTTGATAATGGAGAAGGGAAATTAGTTCTTTCCCAAGAGTTAAATCTCCAAAATCCATCCCTTATAAAGTTATGGGTGGGTGCTATTTATAGGCACCTCATGATGTAGGATGGAGCCCATGTGCAAGGCACATGAGAAATATTCTCTCTAACCACCTTGTCCGAGGAGGTGACATCTCCGAGGATGAGGAAAACCCCGAAGAGGAGATTAACCTCTCGGCGAACCCTTCTTCTTAGCCACACCTAACCAATGATCCCCAATCATCCCAAGGGGCCGAGGTAGTCCTAGAGGACCCCCGCCGCTAAATGTTGCCGAGTCTCATGGACCTCCCGGGGTCGTGCCACCTCGATCCGGGTATAGGCTAGTTTAACCGAAGAGTGAATTTATCTCCACTCACCGTCCTTGGGATTGGGTCCTTTGTTCGAACTCCATTACGCCCATGGTTCTGGTGCGTACATCCCGGAAAGCTTTAAGCCCGCAAGTGTTCTGAGACTCATTAATGGAGCGGCTTCTAGATTGTATTTGAATCCGTTCGAAGCTAGGTGCTTCAGATCTCCAGGTTCGTGGATCCAAACCCTTTCAAGTCCGAGTCCGAGTAAGCTTCTAAGTTCGTGGATCCAAACCCTTTCGAGACTTAGAGCGATTCGGCCCATTTGATGGGGATTAATTTGGGCCCAGCAATCTTGAACTTGTGATAAATTCGGGCCTACTAATCTTGAGCTATTAGGCCTAATTAATTTAGCGGACTCAAATTAGATCCTCTTACACTTTCTTAACCCAAAAAAGAAAACAAGAAAAAAAATTAAATGAAAAGCAATCTTTGACAACTATTGTTAGTTAATTCCTAGATTATTCATAAATAGTGCTTTAGTCTCAAAAGCATTCTCTTAATTATAATATAAAATTACACATAAATTAGCTTCGTGGTGTGACAAATAATGGGAGATCATGTCTTGGTCATCTCCTCCAAAACTTTTTTGACAAGCGCAATAACTAATCGACTTAAAAACAATTAAAGTTCAAAATTGGAGGACTAGGCCGGTGCCGGTGTTAATACAAGTATTTTATTTAGAGGGAGGGAGAGAGAGAGAGATTATGGAGAAATTAGCTTTAATCACACGTACCTTTTGTCCTACCTCCAACATCACCTATGCTTAATATATATATATATATGGTAATATTTGGTTTTCCTCATACGGGGGCCAAGAGGTGATCTTTAATGACTAGTCTCTTTGTTTGGAAACAAAAGGATTGTTTGGAATGTTCTTAAATAAGTATACTTTTTGATTTTTTATGAAATATGAGTTGGGTTTGAAGTGATGTGGTAGAGAGGTGATGTGATTTAAATAATAATGTGATTTAAATAGAATAGTGACTTTTTGACTTTCTTTAGAGATGTCAAACCTAGTCAAACTATCATTTAAAAACAAATCCAATATAATAATAAACTCTACTACGCGTGGTAGTTACAAAATTATCTTAAAATAAATAGTTATATGAGTTTATTAATCAACTATGAACCCATATCTCGACTATGCATGTGATCCATTCATCTCACTATTAATATTTGATCATATTTTTTTCATGAGTTGATGAGCCTTACAAATTAAATGATTTAAATTATTAAAATATGTCAGAAGTAAGCCTCCCATAGTTAGTCAAATAAGTCAACTTTATAAATTAAAAGTTACTAAATAGGAAAATTATATCTCAGCGGTGTCAATGAAAAGTAATTATAAAAAGATGATAGACATTATAAATATTAATATCACCCCCCTTTCCTAAGTGAATGGTAATTTCCCCTTACTAAATTAACTTCTTGAAGGCTGAATAGTATTAGTAAGCTTCTTGATAATGACTTGACCAATCATTAGATACAAATCAGAGTTGTTCAACATCAAAACTGACGAGGAGATTAGGTGATCAACACTAGTTTTGGTGAGGATGGTATTAGTCTTACACACACACACATATAGACACAAATTTGTGGATTAAGTTTACAACTTCTTGAAGCAGCATTTTTACTTACAAAGAATTCAATCACAGAAAAAATATTTTAGATTAATTACGTGTAGGATCTATACCTATACACGTAAGTATTTAGGATACTTTTCTGTTGTTGAATTTTAAGAGTACAGGATTTTGTCTTCAAAATTTACATTTCTCTATTTTTAAAAATGATAAGAACACATAAATCAAACACAAAATGATTCATTGACATATACATTATTATGGAGCTTACACATTGTGAAATTCATAGTTATGTGAGTATACCAGACACACAATATATAACAGTATTGTGGGATTCACAATTATGTGAGTATCTGTGATCTATTCTGTATTTAGTTTTAATGTTGGTAGCATTGGATTTTCATTTGTACCATTATATCTTACAAATCTTTTTTCCCAATATTTCTAATTTTTTGTGGTTGAGAGTGAATTAGAACAATGCATTATACTACTTAAGACTTTGATGAGAACAATAATGATGCTAGCTGCAAGCTCTCAAGGCCTACCAAAGAACCTCATTATAGATGGAAAATAATATAATCACCATCCATTATAATTAAATTAAATTTTAAAGTATTTGTTACTCGATGGTTCAAGTATTTGTTATGTGGGAACTATTATTATTCTTAAGATATATTGAGTTTTATATGCATACCTGATTGGTTATGTGAATCTATAAAGAAATTGAAAAAAAATGAAATTCATCTTGTGATTAATATATATGCACAAAAGCAGTGTTTTGGAACACAAGACTAATCAACAATGAAAACTTGAAAAGTTATGATTAGTTCAAGGGAAATATATATGCTTAGCAATCATTTCCTAATGGTGTGTTTGGTTGGAAGATTTGGAGAGGGATTTGGAAATAGAAAGGGAAAAGGTGTGTGAAACTAGGTGAAATATAGGTATATTTTATTCTCATTTCATCTACCTTTTCTCTTTCCCTTTTCAAATCTCTTCTCAAATCCCTCAACCAAACACAGCGTAAATAATTTGCCCCTCTGGAGATAAAAAGTACACAAAATTTAAGGACCCTCCAAGCCAAACATGATCATATAATTACAGTAATAATATGCTTTTTTGAGCTTTGGGTGATGTGATCTGGGTGCCATTACTACCCTCACTAGTTTGCTTATGAGGATTCTCCAAATTTAATCATTCCCTAACCCCATTATTTCTTTTTTTAGATAAAATTAATGATCAATTGTGGCCATGGCTCAATACTTGCATGAAATAATTTAGTCATTCATTCCATTGGTGTTTCCAATTGTTCTTTTCCAAAATTTTGAGAGAGGCATGAGCAATATATATGTAATTAAAATTTTGTATTAATAAAATTTACAATGCAATTAATAATTTTTTTAAAAGAAAATCTTGTGAGAGCTGGTATTAATAAATGTATGCAATTTGTCAATGAAGAAATCTATTTTATTTAGGTTCCAAGAAGCCAAATTGATTTTAAGAATCCGATAATTTTTTTTTTAATTTTATAATTAGGGTTAAAAGAAAACCTCCATGGCCAGCAAAAAAATTTACAACTTCTTAAGAGCTTTTCAAGTTGGCAATGTGGGGTTGAAAAGCTTTTAAATGATGTGAGAGTTGTGCATTCATGATCACTTTCAATTAATTAGGCATTAAACTACTCTCTATTAGGCTCCCCAAAACTAATCATTGTTAAGGCTTGATTTGGAAAGTGAGTTGCCTTTTTGGCTTTTTAGTTTTTTTTGACTATTTTAGCCTGGGACTAAAAGTTTGGTTTGGGAAAGGATTTTTGACTTTTTTATGAAAGAAATAATGTAATGATTATAAGTTTGATGTTTGTCTTATTAGGACTAAAAAGCCTATTTTATTTTTTCTGACTATTTTAACCCCAAACTCACCCAAATCCACTTCCCAAACAATGGCTAAGAATGTTAATGTGTTAAAGAGTATTTTTTACGGTTGGAAAAGGCAACTCGTAACAAGTTTTTTATTTTTTATTTTGACAAAAGCAAAGGAAAAAAAAAAATCACAATGGAGGCTCAAGCCTTTGGTTTTATTGTCTTTTTGAGTTTATTTTATGTTAGGAATATTCCATGTTTTAGCCACAAAATATTAAAGATGGAACAATTATTGTCAAGACTTTTTGTGGGGAAAGGCTGCTTAATGTTGTTAACTTATCACATTAGACTGATGTAGTGGGTGAGCTAAGAAGAGCTTAATTTATATTTTCTTGGCGGCTGTATTTGTATATCCACTAATCACAGTAGTTTTCGAATAAATTATGAGAAAGCTAATTATTTTTAATCATTAGTCAAAAATAATTGTGATAAAAAAAAATATGTTACTTTCAATAAATAAGATTGTATAAAAAAATGGAGGGATCAGGCAATCTTCTCTCTCACCTAGCTAATCAAGATAGACCAAGTTCACTTCATTTTAGGATTGATATGGACTTGGGCCACGAAAAACGTGTCCAAGTTTTTTTTTTTTTAGGTGAATAAACATGCCCAAGTTAATCCATTGGTAGGGAGAAATAAATACTACCATAAAATATATCAAACTCCTCTTTATAGGAGTTGAATTCGAGAACTCACACTACAAAAGGGTGTTGTACAACCATTAAGTCAAATGTCTTGGCTGTGAAAGTTTAATGTTAAAAAATATAATTTATCATAAATTAAAACGATTTATACTCTCTTTTTTTTAGCAGCAAAAACAACTAAACTTTATTAAAGACAAAGCATGATTATAACAAGGCTTAGAAGAAAATTGCATCATTGTCCAAACTAAGCATCCCAACTATGTTGGCACCCAAAATTAGACCAATCATGTGCATTCCCAAACCCCCAAAATGAGTTAGAGAGATTCCGAACTCAAAATAGAAACAACATACACTCATAATCTTACAAAATTGCCTCAAGTCTTCCACCTTTACATTTTCTAATTTGTGAAAAATTGAGTAAGAAGTCAATAATAGAATACTAGTGCTCCTTGAAAGAGGCTTTCAACCAAATAGTTAATTTGATGATAATAGATTCCTAAAACTCCCCCATCCTTGCACTATGCCAAAAATGAGCATTAACGGCGGTTTTTTACCACCGTTAAAGGATGTAAAACCGCCGTTAAAGCCTTTAACGGCGGTTTTAACGGCGGTTTCGTTACCGCCGTTTATGCGCGTGTCGGAAAAAGTAAAACCGTCGTAAAAAGGCAAAATACCGTCGTTAAAAATCGACCAAAAACGGCGGTTTCGTAGGGCAAAAAACGGCGGTTTTTTACCGCCGTAAATAGGTTAGAATTTTTCAAAAAATAATTCTTTCTTCTTGCACTCCCCAAGTTTTGAACCCATGACCTCTCATCCACCCACACCACCAACCACTTTGCCACATCCACTTTTCATGAAATATATTACCTAAATAAATATTTAAACATTACTTTTACTTTGTAGATGGTTTCGCCGGAGTGTCGCCGGAGCTTCGCCGGCAAAGACCGCCGGCATTAACGGCGGTAATGGTTGAGCATTAGCGGCGGTTTTATTACCGCCGTTAAAAGTGGGCATTAACGGCGGTTCGTTACCGCCGTTAAAAGTGAATTTAATTATCGTCGTTAAAGACACTTTTAGGGACGGTTTTTTTAACGGCGGTAACGAAACCGCCGGTAAAAGTACTATTAACGGCGGTAACGAAAACCGCCGTTAATAGTACTTTTAACGGTAGTTTTCGTTACCGCCGTTAATGCTCATTTTTGGCGTAGTGTTGGTTGAATTCCATTGAACAAGCATTCATTTCTATACTTTCATATGGACCACAATGCAACTAGAGGTAATGCCATCCAAATTCTCCTATCAGATATTTTGAATCTGATACCATCCCACCATTGTAACAAACACTTCATTGATCTAGGAACCACCAATTGAACCTCCCACCACTGTAGCAAACCAGTCCACACTTTCCAAATCATAGGGCATAAGATTAGCACATGTTGAACTGTTTCTTGCTCATTTTTGCAAAAGACACACTGATAGGACACACTTCCATCCAAAATTTCTATCCTCGGCAGAAAAATAAAGGTTTTTTTGTCTTTGCAGAAAAACGATTTATAATAACAACTTTTAAGTTTGCAAGTGAGATTCCACCTAATAAGAATAATTTTTCATTATAACACTTTTTATATGATTCGTACATGTAGATGAATTAATGTTATGTACAATATTGTCACTTTTTCTAATTCATAGAGTTAATAAAGATCAACCATCTTGCATAATTAAATTTGAAATATGAACACAATAACATACATGAAAGATTTCAATATGAATATAAACAATTAAATGTTTTTTAAGTGTTCTTGAGCCACATCATTATTAATTTGTAGCATTATCTAATAGTATCATAAATACATTTTAAAAAATATCCCATCCTATCAATTCATGGTAAATAGCATTTGCTATATGGTCAAACCATTTCGTGGAGTATCAATCATTTTCAATTTTATTTTATTTTTTATTTTTATGTCATCCTAGTCGGGTGAAGGACTGGGCAAGCTTGGGCCAAGTCTCGGGCCTTCAAACCACATGAAAACTCTTAAGATCATCCAATCTTCAATAACAATTTTTATTGATTCGCAATGATCATGTCAACATGTTGAGTTAGTGTTATGATATTATTAAATACTAAGAACTGGCGTAGTTAGTTAGCTAATAATTTTATAAAATAACACTAAATTTCAAATATATATATATATTCTTCTTCTTTGAGCAATTAAATTAGGATCAATCAATTAATAATACAACCAGGGCAATACAATAGACACTAATTAAATAACTACATGAAACCAATTTTTCACCATATCAAAAATACTGGGTATACACTAAATTTACTCTTTAGGCGTAAATAGAAGATTACATTATCCCTTGCAATCAAAAGAAACTTGCCATCAAACAAAATATCCAAAATAGAAAAATGAAAGATGAACCAAATACAAGGATAGATAGAGAAGCTGAAATTGCTACATAATCAAACCTGCAACAGGCTTTGACATATCCTTAAAGGAAACAAAAGTTAGGCAGCATGTAATGTGTTACCAATGTCCATTACAAACCTATGGGTGTTGATTTCTGACCACACTGCCAAATAGGTACTCAGCTGGAGAACACTGGCAGAATAGATTGCGTCCGAACGACCTGTCACAGAAAGATATGACTTCGGCAGTGGTTCGTCCACCTGGGGACACTCCGACGATCAAGTCAGTACTTAATTATCTCTCAAAGATAGCAAATAGTGCTTAACTCACTAGCCAGAGTACAAAAAACATGCCTCAGACCCACGAGGGTGCCTTACTTTTATAGTCAGCACTAACCTGATCCTTGTAGAAGCCTAGCTTCAATGGACTCTGGCTCAATGCTTATCCTGGACTCCTCAATACTAACCTGATCCTTGTAGAAGCCTAGCTTCAATGGACTCTGGCTCAATGCTTATCCTGGACTCCTCAATAGATAGAGATAAACTCCCTAAGAGCTTTATCTTTATCCATATTGAGGTCCTTCTCCATTCTAGGACTCTTGTTCCTTATCCGTTTATCTCGAACTCCTGTATCTTCGCAGATAACCTTGGCCTAGCCGAGATCACCTCGGCGCCATGACTAGGGGTGTGCGCGGTGCGGGTCGGTGCGGTTTGAGAGAAAAATAGAAACCGTATGGCGGGTGGCGGATTGATAAAAGTGTCACTAGAATTTGCCATTTTCCTTATCAAAAACCGGCAGTTCGGTTGGCAAATAATGGCAGATTTGCCTTGGTGGTTCGGGCGGATTGGCGGTTTATAAAAAATATAATTCAAATTACAAAACTTAAATCAAAGAGTAAAAAAAAGACGAGAGATACCGCAATGTTAAGCATCTTGCGAAGCTTTCTTCTGATGCAGCAAGTGTAGCAACAACATGATAATATCAACAACTATGCTATCAGTTCATTACAAGCATCTGTGGAAGCTACATTGATCAAATACAATAAATAAAATTAATATCATTCCGGGTTTACAATATATTGAAAATGTTTACTGTTGAAAAGTATTTAGATTGAAAAGTGAGCTGATGCAAGTTTGCAACATGGCCAAAAAAAAAAAAAAAAAAAAAAAAAAAAAAGAAGAAGAAGATTGAAAAGTGAATTGGAATCCAACTTTATTTTGGATTACTGATATCTTGAATTCCCCTCGAGCAGTAATGTAATACTATATTCTAAGGTATAGAACAACAAGTAAACTTAAGTAAAAAAGAATTTTTAAAATCTTATAAAACATGATTTAATAGCGGTGCGGGTCGGTGCGGTTTGAAAGAAAAATAGAAACCGGTGGATTGATAAAAGTGTCACTAGAATTTGCCATTTTTCTTACCAAAAACCGGCGGTTCGATTGGCAAATAATAACGAATTTGCCTTGGCAGTGCGGCTCGGTGCGGTTTTGGGGGTTTCGGCGGTTTCGGCGGTATTATGCACACCCCTAGCCATGACGAGGACGCGTGGCACCTCAGCTGGCACTTCGGTGCCACCTTGGCCACATGTTGTTATCCACAAAAATATGCCCCCACAAATACCCCGTAGGTTCTATTACCTCGGCATCCTGAGGTGATAGAACCTACATTGTTTGTTTACTTTATTCTCCACGACCGAGATCATAACACGTTGGCTTGACATGACCAGGACTCTGCAGTCTACTTTATCAATGACCAAGAACCAAGAACCAAGTTCGTTAAGTTCTTTAGCTGAGATCGTCCGCCTACTGAGGTCTTTGCTTCATTTAAATCAAGAACTCCAAGAGTTCCATCTACGCATGAGCTATCACGGCTTCTCAACCGTCTTTTCCTCATTGACTCGTACCTGACACGCGCTATCAGATCGCGTCGCTTCTGCGCGTGCCGCCTGACAGACACGTCATCCTAGGCACAATAATTGTGAATTTGTCGCCTTTTCGTGTTTAACCAAAAACACCTCATTCTCTCTCCGTCTTTTCACTTTTGCATCTTCGTTCCCCCTTTGCGTTTCAAGTTCTTCTCTCTCTAAACAAACCTAAATCCTCCATTTTTGTACTTTAAAGCTTCTGCAACTTGCTCCAATCATCTCCTCCGGCGAGTATTTCGTCATCTGGATTTGACTATTTATGTCGTCTAACTTCGGCGAGTTTCATATCGGCGCTATCTTTTTCGGTAAGTCACTATTCCCCTCTTTTCGGCCTTCAATTTATTTCAAAATTTTATTGTATTCAATTGTTGCCATTATGAACCTGTTCGTGTTCTTGAATATTTATTTGTGTGTTGAATTCCATCATTCGTGTATCGAGCACGTTTGTTTCATGATTTTGCTTCTGCCTAATCTCTTTCTGGGTATACATATACACACACCACTCACATATTTGTTTATTTTGCCACCGTTCTTGGCTTTGCACACCTGCACACACTTCGTTACAATGTTCTTGATTTCCTATTTCTTTCTTGAGTCTGAATCACACTCTTTTTTCTTTTTTTCCTTGTTTGCATTTTCCAGATTCTTGCTTTTATTTCTCTGGTTCTACATAGATTTAGGCTTAGGTTTTGGTAGAGAAACCACATTCTTAGGAAAACTGAAACAAACTTCCCTTGATCTTGAAAAACCCTTACCCCAGTTTCTATTTTGGGTTTAGCCGAGGTCCTTCAAACCCACACAAACCTCTTTTTTCCGAATTCTCACACCTTGTCCCTCTAGTTGACGTCATGGGTATGTTTAGGTGGAGGGTGGATACCCTGAAAAAACTTGAGCATTTTAGGAGGGAGTTCTCCATCCCTGTCGCTGTCCAACTTAGGTTGGCTGGGGAAAAGGACTCCATTATGCCCAATGGCAACCTCATGCCCTTCCCAGTAGTTGCTTTCATCGAGTGCGGACTTAGGTTCCCTCTTGACATCCTTTTTCGCCGAGTCCTTCATTATTACAAACTTAACCCAATGCAGCTAGCCATTAACTCCTACAGAGTCATAAATGGTATAATTGCCCTAGCCAGCCGAGAAAATGCTAGGATAACACTAGCCAACATCCAATACTGCTATACCATGTGTGGCCTTAAATTAGAAAAAGGCTACATCTATTACCTTAATCCGAGGTTAACCAAGTACAAACTTATTGCCGACCTCCCAGACTCCAACAAAGGTGCTGGAGATGATTATTTCATCGTCTCGGGCAACTGGGAGTTCCTACCAAATGATGACCTCCACTTCTACCCCTTGAGCCGATCAGTCTTTAAAGAGGGTAATGGTAAGAACCAAGTGTCACTTTTCTTACTTTCAAGTCTTTATTACTTTGTTCCTTTTATATGTTCTAATGTCTATTTTTTACTTACAGCTCTTCCTCAGCCACCAAAGGACTTCTAATAAACCTTCTAGCCCAGTAAAGATTTCAAGAAACTGCTAGGCTTACCAGTGAATCAGCGCAAGGCCCCCTTGCTACTCAATTATATCTCGACCTACAAATCCACCTTGCCCGGCGTCCCCAAGAAGAGCAAGTCCCCTCATTCTGCTATAACTCCTCCTACCACTTCATCACCACGGCCAGACCAAGCCTCAACCTCTGACCCAGCGGAGCAACCATCAACTTCTGCACCACAACTAATTCCTCTTTTCCAGCGCCAACGTCGTCGCTGAGTTCCCATCCTCGCTCCTGCGGGCAGAACTCGTAGCCGAAAATGCCAGTCCTCTGAGGCGTCGGCTTATGATCCAACAAACCCGACTACTGTACTGCCAGCAATTCACTTTGGAACCAAGGTTACAGTCGCCGCCACCGCCAACGAGATAGGGCGCAATAAGGCCGTAGTCGAAGACCTTTTGGCTGACATTCCGGATGTCATGACAGTCCAATCTTCCCCATCACAGTCCCAGCCAAAGGCCAAGCCAAAGAGGTTGAAGAAAGCCCAAGCCAAGGCAACGGTGACTCAGATCGATTTTGAGGACACCTTACTGATTTCGAAATTAGCTGAGGCCGAGAAAAGTTCCTTTGCCCCAGAGAAGAGGCCTGCCGAGGCTGATCCATCTGAAAATATTCAGTCAAAGAAGCCGAGATCTGAATTTGCAACCACCTTGGGTCCACAAAGACCTGATGACCCCTGGGCCCCATCAATCACAATTGAGGACAAGCCAGTCAAAGCCGGTGATAGCGCTACTGACATTGAGGTCGGCGTTGCCCTTTCTACTGCATTGCTCCTCCCCAATGACCTCAACCATATGACCGAGGTCAGTGAATACAAAAATTTCTCTCTGATGGTGCAGCACTCTGTATTGGTAAACTCCTAACACTTGATACTCTCCATTCTTTGTTTTCATACTTAAAGAGTTTACTAACTTTGTTTTTTCCATTTCTTCTAGGCGATCCAGCACGCCCATTCCTTTGCAATGCAGGTAGAAGAAATGAAGAAGGAGCTGGTCCACAAAACCAAGGAGGCTACTGGCTTGTTGAAGTCTTTAAACAAAGCTGATGCCAAGATGAAAGTCTTGATAAATCAAGCCAAGGCAGTTAAACAAGCCCAAGATCAAACCGAGGAAAAGACAGGTGCTGCAAAAGCTATTGCTGAGGTCCTCAAAGCTGAAATAAAAGAGGCCGAAGCAAAAACTACCAAAGACCAAGCAGAGCTCCGAAGTGCCTTGGCCACAAAAGACGCCTAGATCAAAGCGGCGGACGAGAAGGCCTAGGCCGAGGGGGCAGCCGATGTCCGTGAGAAGTACAAGAAACAAGCCAATCTGAGGAGTTGGATGTTCCCGAGGATTCTCCCCTTCATGATGAAAGCCGACTTTCGGTGCCATTCCCTCCTGCTTCAAGCCAATCTGATGCTAAGGCTAGGGAGGAAGAAGGAAAAGAAGAAAATGATAATGAAGAGGCCGAGGTGGCAGCCGATGCTGAGGGTTCTACTGGGGCCAAGTCCTCAACTCTGAATGGGCAAGTCCTGGACTTGACTCAAGATGAGGAGGACGAGGTCCAAAAGACCACTTCTGAGGCCGAGGTTAAGACTGCCAATAAGAGCCTAGATGACACATTGCGTGGGATTGATGCCGAGGTGGAGGCCGACAAGAGTGTAACACCACCAGGCGATGAAGCCAATCCTAGCACTTAGAATATTTCTGCTTTTCCTTGTCTTTTGTTTATATTTTTCCTTCATACCTTCTAACAACTGTATTATTTTGTTTTGAACAATGTTAGCTCTACATTTGGCCGATGTGCCCTTTTTGTAATTGTGAACAAGTAATCCTTCTGCAGGCCCAAGTGCCCTTTTTCTTTTGAATGCAAGTATAATTTCTTCTTTCAGGTGTTTGTATGCTTTACTCCTTCCATACTTAGAATATTTTGCATGTCTTCAAAGTGTACCTTTATCTGTATAACCTCTTCGGAGTATAATACCTCGGACATAACTTTGTAATGTTTTATCTCAGTCTTGGCTTAACACTTGAAAATATAAAAATATTTTCACAAGTGTTGTTTTAAACGTACCACTTCACTTTTACTTATCAAGACTTCTGTCTTCTATACTTTCCAAGTTTGGCAACCTGGTAATCTCGGAAAGTACGTATGTACTTCTTTCAAACGTACCTCGGGATAACTCTAACTTGTAAATTTTTCTATAAAATATCAACAAGTTCTAAGCACTTTTAGCTTTAATTAATCATTCTCCAGCTCTTTGCCCCCTAATGTGAACTTAAGTTTCACTAATATTCACATTAAGCATGTGCCGATGATCTCGTTGCCGAAGTTAGATTCAAGCACCTTATAGCCGAGGTTCTCAACCTTGGTTTCTCTGTTAATCTTACTGAAAGGCATTTGGTTCCAATTTGAATTTGATTTTGCCGACCTGGCAAATCTAGTTTAATCCAACTTAGTTCAACTCCCTTATATGCAAGTATAATTTCAATTTTATCATATAATGAGTCGAAATTATTCATCATGTTTCATTTAGAAACATTGTCAACTTAGTTCAACTCTATTATATGCAAGTATATTTTAACTCTGCCTATAATAAGTCTAAGTTATTCATCATGTTTCACTTAGAAACATCGCCAACTTAGTTCAACTTTATTATATGCAAGTATAATTTCACTCTGCCATATAATAAGTCTAAGTTATTCATCATGTTTCGCTTAGAAACATTGCCAACTTAGTTCAACTTATTATATGCAAATACAATTCAACTCTACCATATAATAAGTCTAAGTTATTCGTCATGTTTCACTTAGAAACATTGCCAACTTAGTTCAACTCTATTATATGCAAGTACAATTCAACTCTGCCATATAATAAGTCTAAGTTATTCGTCATGTTTCGCTTAGAAACATCGCCAACTTGGTTCAACTCTATTATATGCAAGTACAATTCAACTTTGCCATATAATAAGTCTAAGTTATTCGTCATGTTTCACTTAGAAACATCGCCAAAGGATTGGTCAGTCGCATTTACACAAGTTTGAAATTAAAAATCGGGCTAAAATTTTATTATTACTTCGGCTAATAACAAAAAACTTTAAAAACAAAAAACCTAATGATAGAAAAACTTCAGGTTGCAAGTATTCCAGGGTCTTGGCAACTCTTTGCCTTCACTGTCTTCAAGCCGATATACCCCATTGCCGGCAACCGCGTTGATTCTATAAGGTTCCTTCCAATTTGGGCCTAGCTTGCCCTCTCTAGGATCCTTCTTGTTGCGGACAACCTTTCTCAGGACGAGGCCCCCAACTTGAAACTCTCTTGGGTTAACTTTCTTGTTGTAAGCCATAGCAAGTTGTTGCTAGTATGCCCCCAGCCGAATTATTGCTCTCTTCATTCTTTCTTCTAACAGGTCCAGATCTCGGGCCAGGAATGCCTCATTGCTACCATTCTCTACTCCCTGGGTTCTGATCCCTGGAATGCCGACTTCTAGTGGGATGACTGCTTCGGTGCCATAAACCATGACAAATGGGGATTCCCCAGTTGATCTTCTCGGCGTAGTCCGATATGCCCAAAGTACATTGGACAACTCATTTACCCACTTTCCCTTTGCTACTTGCATCCTTTTCTTGATCCCATCCAAGATAGTTTTGTTGGATGTTTCTGCCTGACCATTGCTTTGAGGGAAGCTTGGAGTGGAGTAGTAGTTCTTGATTTTGTACTTAACACAGAAGCTCTTGATTAATTTACTGTGAAGCTATGTGCCATTGTCTGTTATTATTGCCCTTGGAATCCCAAACCTGGTGATGATGTTCTTCCATATGAAGTTCTTCACATCAACATCTCAAATCTTCGCAAGGGGTTCTACTTCTACCCACTTGGTGAAGTAGTCTGTTGCTACTAGCAGGAATTTTTTCTGTCCAGTTGCTTGGGGTAGTTGCCCAACTAGATCTATGCCCCACTGGGCAAATGGCCAAGGATTGGACACTGAATTTAAATCTGCTGCTGGTTGATGTATCAAAGGTGCGAACCTTTGACACTTCTCGTATTTTCTGACATAGGCTTCAGCATCCTTCTATATATAGGGCCACCAGTACCCCTGAGTAATGGCTCTATGAGCAAGTGACCTGCCTCCAACGTGGCTTCCACATACTCCTTTGTGTATTTCATACAAGAAGTCTTCAACTTGTGAAGGATGCACACATCTCAAAAGGGGACTAGTAAAAGACCTTCTGTAGAGATGTCCCTCTGCTGTTAGACTGAACCTTGTCGACTTCAATCTGGTCTTGTGTGCCTCTTTTCTGTCCTCTGGTAGCTTCCCATCTCTAAGAAACACTACTATTGCATCCATCCAACTTGGTCCCATCTCTACGCACATTGCTTCATATTCTGTGATTAGTGGTTCCACACTTGGGCCTGACAAGTAGTTAACCATTATTGTCCTTGCCTCCTCTGATTTCATTGCACTAGCCAGGTTAGCCAAGGCATCGGCATAGCTGTTGTCATCTTGGCTTACCTGTTATAGTCGGCAGTCCAGAAACAAGGCCAGTAGTTTAATAACCTCCTTAACGTAGGCTATTATTTTTTTTATCTCGGGTTGCATACTCACCTGTTGTCTGGTTCACAATAAGCTGGGAGTTACAAAAGACCACAACCTCGTCAGCTTCCATTACTGCTACCAACTTCAATCCTGCAATCAATGCTTCATACTCTGCTTCATTGTTGGAGGCTTTGAACCCCAAACAAATTGATTGCTATAACATTTGTCAATATGGAGATACTAGTACTATTTCTGCCCTCACTTCTTGTCGTTTTGAACTCCCATCAACAAATAGGCGGAAAGAGTTGCCGATGTAAATATCGCAGGGATTGAGTTTCTTTTCTTTCTTTTGCTTTGCTGTGGGGTTTTTCATTCCCAGCTGGGTCTCTTCTTGTTCTCCTGGACATCCTAAGCCGCGGCTCATCGGAGCCCGACGAGGGATGGCTCCAGGTGTGAACTCGACCACGAAGTCGACCAGAATCTGGCCTTTGATTGCTATTCTGGGCCTAAATTCCAAGTTGTATTGGCCCAATACTACTGCCTACCTGGCTACCCTGCCTGTCAGATCTCCTTGTTGTAACAAGGATTTCAAGGGATGCTCAGTCAATACCACAATCTTATGGGCTTGGAAGTAATCACTAGAGCTAGTGTCAATTTCTCCAAGGGTAAGTACCTGGTCTCTGCGTCCGCTAGGGTTTTAATCACATAGTAAACTGCTCTCTATTTCCCATTTTCTTCTCTAATTGCCACTGCACTCACTGCATGCTCCGAAACTGCCAAGTACAATAAGAGTTCCTTTCCTGGTACAAGATTTGAGAGAATTGGGGCTGTGGTCAAATATTTCTTCAAGTTGGCCAAGGCGACTTCGTATTCCTCTGTCCACAAGAAATCTGTGGCCTTTTTCACTAAACTAAAAAAAGGTTTGCATTTGTCAGAACTTCTACTTATGAACCTATTCAGGGCTGTAGCCTTTCTGGTTAACATCTGCACTTGTTTTGCCTAAGTCGGGCTCTTCAAGTCCAAGATGGCCTTGATCTGATCTAGGCTCGCCTCAATGCCGCTTCTGGTAACCAAGTATCCCAGAAACTTTCTTGACGCAACTCCAAATGCACACTTCGATATTGAGTCGGAACCGAAATGTCCTAAGGATATCAAAGACTACTTTCAAGTCGATCAGATGATTCTCAAGCTCTTTGGTTTTCACGACCATGTCATCAATGTATACCTCCACCATTTTGCCTATTAGATGTCTGAACATCTTAGTTACCAATCTTCGGTAAGTTGCTCCTGTATTTTTCAACCCGAAAGGCATCACTCTGTAGCAATACAGCCTTTTTGGGGTAATAAATGTAGTTTTCTCCACATTGGGGGGGTACATGGCTATTTGGTGGTACCCCCTGTAAGCGTCCGAGAAGCTCATCCTTCCATTCCTTGAAGTGGTATCCACCAATTGATCGATTTTGGAGAGCGGGAAACTGTCTTTGGGACAGGCCTTATTCAGGCTAGTGAAGTCCACATAGACCCTCCGCTCCCCATTTTTCTTCTTCACAACAACTGTGTTTGATAACCATGTTGGGTAGTTTACCTCTCGAATGGCTCTAGCCTCCAGCAGTTTATCCACTTCATCTTCTACTACCTCAACATGCATCAAGGTCGGCCTTCTAGCTCGTTGGATGACAAGTTTAGCTGACCTATCTACATTCAGTCTATGGCAAGTGACCTTGGGGTCAATGCCAGGCATTTCGTATGACATCCAGGCAAACACCTCTATGTTTGCTTGCAAGAATGTTTCCAACTCCCTTTCTTCCTCTTCGACTAAACTTGAGCCGAGAAGGAAGAAGCACTCTTCATCATCTTGTCGGACCAGAACTTTCTTTAGGGCTTCTTCACTTTTCTCAACTGGTTCTTTGCCAACGTCGTCTAAGACCTCCATGTCATCGTCCTCAATCTCGGCTGTGTCTGCTTCTCGTATGGTGTAGGTGGATTTCATTACTATCATGGAGCAATTATTCGCTTGTACTTGGTCTCCTCTGATTTCTTCAATTCCCTGCTCCGTCGGGAATCGCTATAGTTGGTGCAATGTTGAGGGAACAACCCTCATTGCGTGCAAACACGGTCTTTCCAAGATAACGTTGTAAGGTTAGGGGGTGTCAATGATTGTGAATACTGTGCTCACTTTCCTGGTGCCTGCCTGTACCTCTAAATTTATTGCCGTCAACGGCCATATTGGTGTCCCATTGAACCCGACCATTAGACTGTTGGACTGTTCCAAATCGTCTTGGTGAAGGCCAAGCTCCTTGTAACATCTGACATACATGATGTCACAAGAGCTGCCTTGGTCAATTAGAATGCGCCTTACCAGGCACTCTCCAATCTTCAAGGATATCATCAAAGCATCATTGTGTGGATGCTGCACCATGTTTAGGTCGGCCTCAGTAAAAGATACCATTAGTCCCTGGCACTCACCTGCCCTAGGCCTTTTTTGCTGGACCTGACACATGTGTTGTAAGTGTCCTACCCTCTGAGTCTTTCCTCGTATCTCGTTCTCATACACCCTCGAGTGAATCACATTGATCACTCGAGGTCCTTCTGCTTGTGGTTGCGGTGCTGGTATGGGTGGTGCTGCCGGTGCCTGGGGCAACCTTTCCTGTTCTTCCCTTGTTCTGGCCACATCCACCAGGTTCCTCAAGTGGCCTTGTCTGACCAGGTCTTCTAAGTGTGTTTTTAGGGCTCTGCACCCCTGAGTCAGGTGCCCATCCTCATTGTGGTAGGCACAATGCTTCCCCAGGCTCCTTCTCATAAATTCGCCAGAGATCTTCTCTGGCGCTCTATAGTAAGGCTGGTTCTTGATTCTCTCCAGGACTTTATAGACGGGGATCCGGAACACTGTGGTGACTGCCTGTGCAGCCCTTAGTCCTATCTCTTGCCTGTTATATCTTGTATTTCCTCGGCCTCACTTTGACGAGCCGTTTCTCTTCTCTTGCTTTGACGCCTTTGTCCCTGGCGTGTCTTTTTCGGCTCTTGCATACTTCTCGATCCTTACCATGAGTTCCTCCATACTTTTGGGCAGCGTCTTTGCCAGTGACTTTCGAAGCAGGTAGTCATCGTTCAGGCCGTTCTTAAAAGAAACGATCGCCAATTCTTGATTGCACCCTGGTATTCGGTTAAACACTTCATAATACCTTTTGGCATAAGCCCTGAGGCTTTCATCCTCGCCAATTCTTAGAGTCATCAGAGAGTCTACCCTCAATGGCTGCAGTTTGTTTGTTACGAACCTGGCCACGAACATCTCGGCCAGGCCTTCCCAACTCTTCACAATTCCTTTCAGTGACTTGTGAAACCAGTCTGATGCGATTTCCCTAAAGAACGAAGGGAATACCTTACATAGTAGCGGCTCGTTCTCGATGTATAGTGCCATTGAGTTCAGGTATAAGCCGACGTGGAAGTTAGGATCAGACTTGTCGTCGTATATCTGGAATCTTGGCATGTGGAATCTTTTCGGGGCCTCAAACTTGTCCAACTCTACTGAGAACGGTGTTCTCGGCTTAACCGGAGATGTTACCTCGGCATCTTGTCACTTCCTTTGTAGGTAGTCTCTCAAATCCTTCTTAGTCCGTCAAGGAGCTCGACTGTCGACGGACTTCAGCCTTTTGGGTGCGTTGCTTCCGGTGTCATTGTGAGTCCTCTTGTACCTCCCTTTATTCGTCGTGTCAAAGCAAAGTTCCTTCCTTTGAACATGCCAATGTTCCTTGGCATAGGCTTCTTTGGCACGATGTATTTTCTGAGACTCTCCTCTCATTGATTCTCTTCTTCCGACCTCTCGTGAAGGCCAATGAGAATGCTCCCTCGCCCTATCATGCTGGGGGACTGCGGGGAGTGCTTTCTGCCCCCCTTTCTGGCCATCGATTTTGGCCGTTGAAATCGGTGTGTCCTCTAATGGGAACGGTGGTTGCATGACGTTGTTCTGCATCATGAAATTGACAACCGATTGCAAGTCTGCCAATTTGTTTGCCATCCCCTTCATCTTGCCGTCCCTCCTCAGGCATCTATCTTTCCATACTTGGAGGTCGCTTTCGTTGTAATACTCGCCTCAGTCTACCTTCTTTGGTATGTCTCCTTTTTTACCGACGTCTTTTTCCCCAGAATTCTGCTCTCAGGGTTCTTCATTGCAGTTCTCTTCCTCTACGTTAGGGTCAATGTGTTTGCCACTTCCAATAGGGATGTCATCCCCAATCTTCTCTTTCTGTCTGTCGTTGGGCATCTATTCTCCTTTGATTCCCACAAACGGCGCCCAATTGTGGGTGTTGATTTCTAACCATACTGCCAAACAGGTACTCAGCTGGAGAACACCGGCATAATAGATTACGCCGAATGACCTGTCACAGAAAGATATGACTCCGACGGTGGTTCGTCCACCCGGAGGCACTCCGACGATCAAGTCAGTACTCAATTATCTCTCAAAGATAGCAAATAGTGCTTAACTCACTAGCTAGAGTACAAAAAACTTACCTTAGGCCCACGAGGGTGCCTTACTTTTATAGCCAGCACTAACCTGATCCCTGTAAAAGCGTAGCTTCAATAGATTTTGGCTCAATGCTTATCATGGACTCTCCAATAGATAGAGATAAACTCCCTAAGAGCTTTATCTTTATCCAGACTAAAGTCCTCCCTCATTCTAGGACTTTTATCCCTTATCCGTTCATCCCGAACTCCGGTATCTCCGCAGATAATCTCGGCTTAGCCGAGATCACCTTGGCGCTATGACCAGGACACGTGGCACCTCGGCTGGCACTTCGGTACCCCCCTTGACCACGTGTTGTTATCCACAAAAATATTTAACATTGCCTTTTGCTAGGCGTTCCATGACAGTGTTCACATAGTCCACTAGAATAACTTTTTATGTCTAATGAAATGTTGTGTCTTGCTGCAAAATCGATCATTTCTTGTCTCTAAGGCTCTGTTTATTTCGATGTAATATATTTTACACAAAAAATATATTTTTTTAAAATTGATTTTACATATAAAAAATATTTTTGTGTTTATTTTTGTTTTTTGGCATTTGGTTGATACTTGAAACAAAAATATCTTATTACCTAAAAGATAAATTTTGATTCAATAAAGTGTCATTTATAACTTTTTAATGAGTTAAAGATATTTATTTGAAAATGTTAAATATCTTAAAAATGTGTGAGAGTCAATTTTGTAAAAATTGGCTTATGAAATTTTTAAAGGCAAGTTATTTTGAGAAAATGATGAAAAAATATTTTCTTTAAAAAAATTTTTACTTGCTTTTTGCTCAACCAAACAACATAAAATGAGTAAACAAACATAGCCTAAAGTATCAGTTCAAAAAAAAACATAGCCTAAAGTATAAATTTTGTTGCAAAAAATATTTAGGGTAGGAGTGAGCAGCGGATATACCGATCCGCCAAAACCGACTGAACCGAACCGATCCGTCGCATTTTGGACGGATGCGTGATGACGAGCGGACGGTTGCGGATTGATTTTCTCCAATCTGCCAATTTGGCGGACGGATGGCGGATTTGAAATTCCTTTGGCCGCAACCGAACCGTCAAACCGCGAGCACCCTTAGTAATTTATAAGACTTTGTGTTTTTAATTTGTTTAAATATTTTGTTTGTGTTTTCAATTGAAAAAGAGTTCAAATATTCTGTTGAAAAAAAGTTTTCAACTTGAATATATTTTTTGAATTGAAAAAAATAAACGTATTATTTATCTATATTTTTTTATTTTTAAATCTAACTTTAAAAGTAATAAATAGAAAATATGATATATGATGGTTGGTTTTTGTTTTCAAAAACATATATAAATGTAACAATACAGAGACATATAATCTCTACTATTGCTCTGTTCATGGTTTTGGTGGTTTGAATTGTTTTTATATTTCAAGAACCACTTATTGTAATAATTTATGTAGATGAGACATGCTGTGATTGTAATATGTAGATGAGGCATACAGTGATTGTGATAATCTAAAGTTTCAAATTTTCTTTCTTTGGATGAGGCGTGCAGTAGTTATAATACTTTTTTAAGCAATTGACTGTAATACTTTTTTTTTTTTTTTTTTTTTTGAGGAAGTGCACAAGTTGAACTATGTTGAAAATTTATAAAATTTCAAACCGCCAAACCGATTCGCATCCATCCGCCAAACCACCAATCCGCTCAATCCGTATCCGTCGGATTGGCGGACGGATGCGGATTGATTTTCTCCAATCCGCCAATCTGGCGGACGGATGGCGAATTAGAGGTTCCGTGGCCGCAACCGACCCGCGCCCACTCCTAATTTAGGGACTAATTTCAGTTGTCGTGAGAACAGTCATTAAAAAGTTATCTTGAAAAGTCAAAAAGGGAATTTTTGGGTATAAAATTTTGAAAATGTCGCTAACAAATGCACTTTTAAGGACAAAATAATTGGGTCCCAAAAAGTTTTTTTTTTTAGACAACTTTTGGTCTCAAAATGTTAGTAATTCATCACTAAATGTCTAATTTTGTCACTAAAAATAAAATAATAACACTTTTGGCAACAAAAATATTTTATCCCTAAAAAATAATTTTGTTCATAAATTTTTATCTTTAAATCCTTAATTTCTTGTAAATATAATATGTGTATATATATAAGAAATGTGAATAGAATTGTTAAAAGATGAATTAACTCTTCATATGTTAACATTGGCTCCACCAACACTATAAAGATAATATGATAATTTTTACTAAAAAACAGATGTTTAAAAGACATGCAAAAAAAAATTCAAAATAAAATGGTAATTTTTTTATTTTAGCAATTAGCAAACACATCAAAAAAAAAAAAAAAAAAATTCTAAAAAATGAAAAGCAAAAAAGCTACTTAAAAACAGTAACAGTCAAACTCTACCTCCATTAAATAAATAAATAAAAAAAAGAGGGCTATTTGATGTCAAAGGGGGTTGAGCTGGTGGGGGAGTGACGTACTGGGTCAAATTAGATATTAGTTGTTGACTTTTTGTGGGGAAGGCTGCTTAATGTTTGTTAATTTGTCACTTTAGACTGATAATTTATCACATTAGACTGATGTAGTGGGTGAGCTAAGAAGAGCTTAATTTACATTTTCTTTGCGGCTGTTTTTGTATATCCACTAATCACAGTAGTTTTCAAAAAAATTATGAGAAAGCTAATTATTTTTAATTATTAGTCAAAAATAATTTTGATATAAAAAATATGATACTTTCAATTAATGAAATTGTATAAAAAATGGAGGGGTGAAGCAATCTTCTCTCTCAGATAGCTAATCAAGATAGACCAAGTTCACTTTACTTTAGGATTGATATCGACTCAGACCATAAAAAACATGCCCAAGTTAGTCCGTTGATAGAAAGAAATAAACACCATTACAAGGATATCAAACTCCTCTCGGTAGGAGTTGAATTTGATATCTCACTCCACAAAAAGATGTTACAACCATTAAGCCAAATGCCTTGATTGTAAAAGTTTAATGTTAAAAAGTATAATTTATCATAAATTAAAATGATTTATACTTAATAACAACTTTTAAGTTTGCAAGTGAGATTCCACCTAATAAGAATATAAGTTAATTTTTCATTACAACACTTTTTATATAATTCATATATATATATGAATTAATGTTATGTAAAATATTGTCACTTTTTTTAATTCATAGAGTTAATAAGTTAAATCATCTTGCATAATTAAATTTGAAATATAAACGTAACATACATGAAAGATTTCAATATGAATAGAAGGTAAACAATTAAATATTTTTTAATACTGTGTTTGGTTAGGGGATTTGGAAAGGGATTTGGAAAGGGAAAGAGAAAAGGTGTGTGAAACTAGGTGAAATATAGACATGTTTTATTCACATTTTACTTACCTTTTCCACTTCCCTTTCCAAATCCCTCATCAAATCCTCCAATCAAACACAGCATAATTATTCTTGATCTACATCATAATAAATTTGTAGCGTTATCTAATAGTATAGTAAATACATTTTAAAAAATACCCCATCCTATCAATTCATGGTAAATAGCATTTGCTATATAGTCAAACCATTTCGTAGAGTATCAATCATTTTGAAATTTTTATTTATTTATTTTTTGGATCTTGGGTCGGGTGACAGACTAGGCAAGCCTTGGACTGAGTCACGGGCCTTCGAACCACATGATAACTCTTAGGACCATCTATCCTTCAACTATAATTTTTATTGATTCGTGATGATTATATCAACATGTTGAGTTAGTATATTGATTCGTAATGATTATATCAACATGTTGAGTTAGTATTATAATACTATCAAATATTAAGAATGGGCGTAGTTGGTTAGTTAATAATTTTATAAAATAACACTAGACTGCAAATATATATATATATATATATATATTTTTTTCCTCTTCTTTGTGCGATTAAATTAGGATCAATCAATTAACAAATCAACCAGGGCAATACAACAACAGACACTAATTAAATAAGAGAAATGTTAGGGATCATCAAATTTTTTTCATGAAAATGGTCATGAAAAATTTGTGACCCTTAGATTACCTTGATTAGTGTGTGGTACTTTATTGTAATTATAATTCAAATGTCACAAATCTTTCATGACCATTTTCATGAAAGATTTTTCATGATACCTAACATTGTTGATTAAATAACTACATGAAACTAATTTTTCACAATATCAAAAATAATGGGTATATACTAAATTTACTCTTTAGGCATAAATAGAAGATTAAGCATAAATAGAAAATTACATTTATCCCTTACAATCAAAAGAAACTTGCCATCAAATAAAATATGCAAAATAGAAAAATGAAAGATGAACCAAATACAAGGAGAGACAGAGAAGCTGAAACTGCTACATAATCAAACCTCCAACAGGCTTTTTCACATCCTTAAAGGAAACAAAAGTTAGGTAGCATGTAATGTGTTACCAATGTCAATTACAAACCGATATTTAACATCTCCTTTTGCTAGGCGTTCCATGGCAGTGTTCACGTAGTCCATTGGAATAACTTCTATGTCTGATGAAATGTTGTGTTCTGCTGCAAAATCAATCATTTCTTGAGTTTCCTTCAAGCCTCCACTTGCACTCCCGGCCCACCATCTTCCTCCCTGTCATTTCCCATTCCTTGTTAATCGTATTCTTAGCAAGGGAGCCATGTATGTATAGTCATGCTCCAAATTTTTTTGTCAAAGTAGACATTTGCTATTGTTTGGAAGCAGTTTTTAAATCTGTTTTTTTCGTTTATAGTGGATTTTTTTTTTTTTTAAACTTCTCTATTATGAAGAATTTTAAAAGAAAATTACTAACAATGACAAATTGCTTTTGAGATTTTTTTTTCCCATTTTATGTAGGCATGTAAAAAAAGAAGTGCAATTTGCTTACCCGTAAGCAAAGGGAAGGCTGGTAGCTCAAGTGGTTTTTCTGATATTCCAACCAAAATCAGCTTTCCATTCGATTTCAAGAGATTAAGTAATGGTAAGAGAGAATGAAAGCCAGAGACTGTATCAATGATACCATCCATTGTGCCAATTGCAGCCTAAATACATTTAATATTCCAAAATGAGAAATTTTTCAACAATCTCCGTAAAAATATAACAACATAGTAAACAAGAAAAAAATTGTTATATACACTGTTGATCCCCAAAATATGTGCTCGCTCTATGTCATTTTGGTTCTTAATATTTCAATTATGCCAATTTGGTCCTAAATTTATTCAGTTTGTGTTTAAATAGTCCCAGCGCCATTTCCATCCAAATTTTATAACAGAAGCAAGTGTATTTTTGTCTAAATTGACACGATTGAAATATCATGAATCAAAATGAAACATAAGGCAGACTTTTGAAACTGACAATGCATTTCATCCACAGACAAAAAAATAAGAATAAAATTTATCACCTCCATCTGATCATTGTCATGGCTAACCAAGAATGAGTCAGCTCCAAGACATTCAATGGCTTCCTTCTTCTTGCCAGGGGAGGTACTAATGACTGTAACTTTAACCCCAAAAGCCTTAGCAAATTTGACAGCCAGGTGGCCTAGACCACCTAGTCCTACCACACCCACATGCATACCAGGTTTGTCAAGTTCAAAATACTTCAAGGGGCTATAGACCGTGATCCCAGCACATAGAAGTGGAGCAGTAGCATCAAGAGGCAGGTTATCGGGAATGCAAAGCACAAAGTGCTCATCACAAACCATGATGTCTGAAAAGCCTCCGTACGTGGTGGTTCCATCGTAGTAAGTGGAACACAAGGTAGATATCTGTTTAGGACAGTAGCTTTCTTGGTTGTTGACACAATGGTCGCAGGAACGACATGATCCAACGAAGCACCCCACCGCGCCTTTGTCACCTACTTTGAGCTTTTGCACCTTATTGCCAACCTTTGTCACAACACCTACAATCTCGTGCCTGTAATGGTCCAGTTTACTTGCACTTATAAGTGAGGTATTGTTGTGTATGTGTGCTAAGCTAAGTATTTACTGTCCTGATTGATGAGAAAATAAGATGAGAAATATGATTGCATGACCCATTTTTCTTAAATTTATAGATTTCCATTATTGTATATTTGCACACCACATATGAAGATAAGAATTAATTTTGTCACACTTCTTCTCTTTATCTTTCAAGATGGCCAGTTGGTTAAAGAAAGAAAAAAGTGTGATTTTTCAAAGGATGCTTCTTTCTCAAAAAAATTTTAAAAAAAATTGCTATAATACCGATCACTTTCTCAACATCTAAAACAAATTTAGGTTTACTTTCCGGACACTTTCTCAATAAAAATTGTAAGTAGGTAATATTATTGCTTATGAAATAGTTCAGGGAAAACACAACGAAAGTATACATTAGTGTACATAATTAAAATACTGAAAATATATACAAAATGTATATCATGTGACTAGAATCTATTGAAGTATGGTTTGAAGAGAGAGAATTGAACCTACCCCGGGACAAGAGGATACTTGGACGTGCCCCATTCATTCCTGACAACATGAAGGTCGGAGTGACAAATTCCACAGTATAGCACTTTCAATGTCACATCGTGATCCCCAGTTTTCCTGAAACATAAATTCCATCTTCACGTACGATCCCTCTATATACATGTTATTATGGGAAATGATTTGTCTCCCTAAAAATGTCCTCCCTAATCTCCCTAATGCCCAAAACGACGTTGTTTTGGGCATTTTTTTTTTTTTTTTTTTTTGCTTTTTTTTTGCTTTGTTCTGAATTTTCGGGGGATTAGGGGGCCCCAAATTGGGGGGATCTACCACGGCCCTGTTATTATTACCAATTGGATGAATAATGGTTAGATATATAGAGAACGGAGCTTTACTTTAGTCCATTTTTGTGGACTAGATAATCTGGTCCGTGGATTCATTATGTAATTCGCTTTTATGATTCAAATCATTTATTTTATAAATTTTATAAATAGATTGTTTATGAAAAAAAAATTGATCTAAATTATATGAAAAAACTTGAAGATTAAGTATTAACTAAAAAATAAATCATTAATTCTCTTCGTAGATATGATAAAACATGTCACTACAATTATTGAATCAATAGATTTTTAATTTTTTTTAATGCATAATCTATACAGTGATGCCTCTAAAATGAATGGTTTGATTATAAAATTAGAGCCCTAGATGACTCCACCAACTATTCTGTCCAGTTCATTTTGCAAAACGAAAACACAATTGGGTATGCCATGTCACTCTTTAAGGTTGTACTCAGTTCCAGAATTTGAATAAAAAATAAGTAAATAATAAATACGAATAAAATATAATTAAAAATATTAATTAAAAATATTTTTTTTAATTGACAAGACAAACAATTTAGTAATTTTTTGATTTTTAACTTTCTTTAAAAATAAAAGTAGACCTTTTTTCAACACTTCAAATGTCGTTTGGGACCCAAGAAAAAAGTCAATTTTTTGGTAAAAAATGGAGGAATTACATATCAAGGGCTGGACAAATTTTTTTTATACAAATATGAAGAGGTGTAAGTGACACTTGTATTCTTACAATTTTTTACTTGCATCCCATCACAAAATCATTTACAACCCACATGTTTTGATAAATTTTTTTTTATCCCACTATAGTGTAATTCTCCCAAAAATTAAAAAGTCACTTAATTAATTTTTATCAACTAAAAAAAGAAAATTCTACAATACACCCCCTACCATATATCTCTTTAATTAAGTCATTTTTTTTAGTTATAACATTATTTTGAAATGTTTAATTATATTTCATGTAGTGTTTAGTTATAATTTTTTTTTAATTATAACTCAAAAAGTATAAAATTATGTCATTTTATTTTTTTTAGTTATAAAAGACATAATACATACTTTTTAAAGGTATGTACTATCATCTTTCCAATTAAAAAATTAATGTCACCTCAATTTTTTTAATTGAAAAAATAGTCTTTCAATAATTTTTGGGCAAATCACAAACAGTCTGTTTGAGGTTTGGTGAAAATACAGATTTTTCTTTGAGGTTTGAGAAATTACATCCCGCCCTTTTAAGGTTTATATTTTCATAACAAATTATCTCCTGAGGTTTTTATTTTCATACAGATTCCCCCTAATTTCTCCTAATTTGTTTATGAAAATTTGACCCTCAAGGGGTAATTTGTAATTTCTCAAATTTCAGAGAATCTGTATTTTCACCAAACCTCGAGGGGGTGTTTGTAATTTGCCCATAATTTTTTAAACGTATAAACTAAAAAAATTATTAAAAAGCTAAAAGGTAACAGAAAATCAAATTCCAAACGCTCACCTTCTGGAGAAATTGAAGGGAGAGAGGAGTCCAGATGGATCACAGGCTGCCCATCCGAAGGCCTTCACTGGGTGTTCTTGTTCCGGTGTTTTTTCCATATATTTTTTTTCCAACCAACTAGTGCTTTTGAGAGAGAGAGAGAGAGAGAGAGAGAGAATGATTTGTAAATGGTGAATTAAGTTAGATGATGATGGGTTTTTTATATATAGCTAGCTAGCTCGCAGCAGGAAAAGGGAGAGTGACGTAGTAGCTGAGCGAAGAGTTTTTGTCCATGAAGACATTTCAAACAATTTTTTTTTTTTTTTTTGCGCATGAGGAAAAGACATTTCAAACAATTTGAACTTAAGACTTGTCAATTAAGACATTTCAAACTAAAATTAGTGTGTCAGAGAAATAAGGATGGTGAGCTGTACAGTCGTACCGCGCAGGTTGAATTGATGTTAAGAAATGCTTGTCTATTTTTTGGGTATTCATTAAACGGTATTGTTCGGTCCGTAGGGGCTATCATGGGGTCCCGTTTTAATAATCTGAACCGTTCAATATGTAAAACTCGTCGAATACCATATGTTTATAAAAAATCACATTAATCGAATATCGATAGCTATCTGATCGGATTAATTTTTTTCAACCGTTAAGTATAACACCATCTATTTTTTTATATAAAACTGATTTGATCATGTAGTTAGAGATATCCGATCAACGTGATTCTTATAAACATGTAGTACTCGACGAGTTCTATACATTGAACGGTTCAGATTATCAAAAAGGGACCCGTGATAGGCCCTCGCGGACCGAACAGCACTGCTGTGTAAATTTGTTGTGCACCCGTGTGTAATTGGTACGGGGATAGACCCATCACTGTGTCATACATTCATGACTTGTATTTTGCATCAATGTAAATTTATTTTTTTTATATTTTTAATTTGTGAATAGTGATAATTTTTTAGTTTTTTTAATAATTTTTTGACTTTTTATCTTTTTTAAGACATGCCAAACGAGCCCTAATTTATACAATTTTTTAATACATATTTTTTCGTAAAAAGTCAAAAAATTAATCCAAACAACCATATTTTTTTCCTCAACTTTTTAGTCTAAAAAGTCAAAAAGTACACTTATTTAGAACACCCTAAAAAATCCCTTATTTTGTTCTTTTGTAGCTAAAATAGATCCAAACCCAACCCAACCCAACCTAACCTAAGTTGCCAAACGAAGACTTAGACTCCATTAACTATTTTAATCATCATCTAGAATAAGATAAAATGTCACATTTAATCTATAATTTTTTATTTTTTTTACAAAAGTAAAAAAAAATAAAAAAATCTATCACAAACTAAAATTTTTAACCCTAAATTAAAATAATTAAAAAATTAACTTTCATTTCAAACCAACTCTTACAATTCCATTGGCGGAAAACTATTTCCCACCTCGTACCTCTCCCACCATGTAACACTACAATTTTTTATCCACATTTGTTTTATGAGTTGGATTTTTTTAAAGTTGAGTTCTTAATATAAGTGAAGTGGGTAAAAATTAATCAAGTCTTGGTGCTAGGCCCAATGCAATACTCACTCCAAGGTGGAGCTAGGTCGGACCTCATTAGTCAAGTCTTGGTGCTAGGCCCAATGCAATACTCACTCCAAGGTGGAGCTAGGTCGGACCTCATTAGTCAAGTCTTGGTGCTAGGCCCAATGCAATACTCACTCCAAGGTGGAGCTAGGTCGGACTTCAGCCCTATGGCCAACACTTGCTCCGAAGCAAGACAATCATAGGAGTTCGGCCCAATGTACGAGCATCACTCCAAAGTGGGCCGAGCAACATGGTGGACCTTCTGGATGGACAGAACCACTCCGAAGTGGGTTGAGCAACATGTTGGACCTCCTAGTTGGACAACCGTTCTAGAACAAACCAACTTAGAGAAGGCCAATCCATGAAGATCTTTCTTGGGCTCACAAGAGACAAACAACTCTGCTCCTCTCCCTCTGTATGAACAGAACGTGGAGACATGGAGGTGCAGAGGGACAAGGTGCATATATGACAGACCTGCATCTGAATGGCAGGCGGAGTGGTTGTCCTCTTCCAATGAGGGATGCCCGCTAATGAGACAAACAAAACAGACCTGCACTGTCAGGCGGAGTGGTCGTCCTCCTCCAATAGGAGACGACCACGAATAAGACACATTGGACAGATGGCGGAGAGAGAAGGAATTGAACGACAAACAACCTTCTCCTATAAAAGGTGAACGTTATTCACTCTCAAGGGATCCGAAAATCCACACACTTAACACATACACACCCTTTGTATTCTCTCTTCTTCTTCTTCCTAAGTCCTTGACTTTACCATCGGAGGGGTTTCCGACCAAACCCCGGTCGGGCAGCCTCACCGTTTGTTATTCTATGCAGATCTTCAATTCCCGAAGCACGCTGTTCATCCACGAAGTTCAACCCTTCTTCATAGTGCGGAAATCACCCCCGCACAATTGGCGCCGTCTGTGGGAAAACCACTGTTTGCTTCGTGACGAACTCTGGCGATGGGAATCGAAGATACACCCCACTCTGGGCTAGCAGAGATGACTCCAATGACGGAGAGAACCAAAGATAAGGGTCTGGCATTCCCTCCAGCGCACGATGACCTTATGGACCACGACGATCAGACACCCATTGCGGCGGAGCGACGCCGGGTCATTGCCGTTCAGACGTCTCAACGTCTTTTTGTTGAGAAAGACCACCGTGACCGCATCATCGACTCAATGGGTTTGGAGATCACGGTAGGGCTTGGACCCACATCTCTTGCCATAGAAGGCATGAAGACCTTGCAGACCTTAACGAATAGACCACCGATGTAGTAGAGCAACGTCATGTCATCGTCGGCGAGTCACCCCAACATAGCTCCCTTGATAGAGACAACCGCGACCAAAAGAAGAGAGTACCACACTGTTCTATGACAAGCTCTGGTGAGGGGGAATGAAAGAGATACCTTTGTTGCCACTGTGGGGAAGGACTCTGTTGACAGAGAAGACAAAGGATAACAAATTAACACTTTGAAGAGTACCGGAAAACCACATCTGCACTAATGGATATAGAGAGACCAGATCTGCACCGACAGATGAAGTCCAGACACAGCGTACACCACTGTACTATTGTTTAGTCGTTCTAATGCCTCATTCTAAAGGACTCCGATGAAAGAGATGATGATCGATAAAGGACTATATTTATGAAAGTGTTGGAGGACCAGATCTGCATCAAAGAACAAAGTTCAAATACGATGGAACACCACCGCATCATTGTTGCTGACTCGTCTCATCATCTAGACGGAAGGACTCCGATATTGGAGAAGACGAATGATAAAGAACCAATAATCCTAACAGTGTCAGAATACTGGATTTGTATCGATGAATGAAGTCTAGATGTGGCAAAGCGCCACCGAATCCCTACTATTCAGTTGTCCCACTGACTAGACGGAAAAACTCCAATGATGGAGAAGACGAATGACAAAGGATAGATGCTCCCGAGTCTTCTGAAAGATGAGATCTGTATTGACGAACAAAGTTTAGATGTGGCGAAGCTCTACCATATCCTCGCGATCGAGTTGTTCCACCTATTGGAAGGAAAGACTCAATTGATGGAGAAAACGACAGACGAGGGTATGGTACAACCAAAACATAAGCCTGGGTTAATCCTAGCTGACTACATTGATGCGGGCCTAACAAAGGTCTAGGCCGATCCCAGCCAACCACCTTAGTGTGGGCCTAACGAAGGTCTGGGTTGATCCCAGTCGACCACCTTGACTTGGGCCTAACAAAGGTCTGGACCGATCCCAGCCGACCACCTTGGTGTGGGCCTAACAATGGTCTGGGCTGATCCCAGTCGACCACCTTGACGTGGGCCTAACAAAGGTCTGGACCGATCCCAGCCGACCACCTTAGTGTGGGCCTAACAAAGGTCTGGACCGATCCCAGCCGACCACCTTGGTGTGGGCCTAACAAAGGTCTGGGCTGATCCCAGTCGACCACCTTGACGTGGGCCTAACAAAGGTCTGGACCGATCCCAGTCGACCACCTTGACGTGGGCCTAACAAAGGTCTGGACCGATCCCAG